>JAHTLZ010004196.1:0-12726 GCA_023846285.1 Phrynocephalus versicolor
AGAAGAAGAAGAAGAAGAAGAAGAACAACAACAACAACAACAACAACAACCTTTATTGGCATATATAACAATAAAACAGACCAAGTAAAACAAACATTTTGATGTTGAGATTTATAGAAAACATTAGTGAAATACGGAGCTATGTTCCCTCACAACTTTGCTGAAAAAGTCCACAACTGATTCAATAGAGGTTGTCCGGTCTACAGTTAACATAAAATGAATTTTGTCTAGGTCTGATTTCCTCTCCAGGGCTTGTAAAATTGGAGCAAGATGCTTTGACCCGAGGTCATTGTGGAGTGGGCAATACAAAACCATGTGTACTAGGGTTTCCAGAGCACCGTGCTCATATGAGCAGCATCTTGCATTAAGAGGTACAGTGGTACCTTGTATAAAGAATTAATTCATTCCAAATGAAATTATGTTAAGCAAATGTTCCTTTGTACAAATTTCCCATAGGAATGCATTGAAAAATGGAGTAATCCTTAATCGCAACCGGTTTTATGTTGTACGGATTGTCCCATAGGTGATCCTGTTAAGCAAATCCCCCCATCTCTGAATTTTTTATGTTGTACAGATTTTATGTTATACAAACCCCTGAATATTCCCCTGAATCTGCCCTATAACAAGGCAGAAGGCATGACATTACATCTGGCAAGGGAAAAGGCACTCCAGTTTTGAGGACAACTGAGTAAAGAGAGATAGGTTGCTGTCTGGCCAATTTTGGATGGGATGTGGAAGACCCGGGGAAAGCAGGTCTTATTTGCAGCACCCTAGAGTTCCAGAAAATTAATACCCAACAATCTTCTTTGGATTGTTTCAAAGGCCAACTTTTGATTTAAAAAAACAGGCATATCAGGGTTTAAGCCTATCAGCTTCAATTTTTTGAAAAGAGTAGTAGATCCATAGGGAGGGAAAGAATGAAACAGGACTTGAAATAGTAGCGTGTCTGAATCTAGATTGTAGAATTTTTTAGCCAATATTGAAAGACTCTCAACCATGCCATTGTTGGTACAGAAGGTAAACCAGTCTCCAGGCAAAGCACTGAATATGAGACACACCTAGGCAAGCCTAGCACTTTGCCCCCCCCCCCAAAAAAAGAGGGGGGATTGTATGATTTCAATTGACTGGTCAATTGCATCTGTCCAAGTTGGTATACCATACAAACATTGAGATAGAACTTTAGCTTTATACACCTGTAAAGCCGCTGGTACATAATGATTTACAAAATTGTAATAAAAATGCAGAATAGAATGAACTGTAACTTTTGCCAGATTTATAGCAGTTTTTCGGTGAGGTACCCAGGAATGTTTATAATGGAAAATAATGCCCAGGTATCTACATTGTTTGACCTGATCAATGTTATTTCCATTTATATTCCATTTTGTTTCCCCCATGGTCTTAGCAAAAACCATTATTTTAGATTTAGAATAGTTCAGATGCATTTTGTTTATGTTCACATATTATACAGTTTTGCTAATTAGCCTTTTTAAGCCAATAACAGGTGCACGAATGGTCAGTATAAGCATAGCGGGTTGAGCAAATAGCCAGGGCATGAACTATACAGTAAATCAGGACCAGACCATACTGTTTGCATTCTAAACACTGAAAAGCAATTGGAAAAAATAGGGACTAATTACATGAAGAATTGCCTAAAATTATATGAATCAGGCCAGATGTTATAATCAGCTTTGGAAGCACAGCCAGTAGGACCAGCAAAAAACATAAGTGGCCCTATACATGTGAAATTCATTCCTAATGTCATGCACTTGCTTCCCACTCCACTGACTTTTAAGCAGGGCTTTCAAATCCATCGTTTGAGAATCTGTGTTGAGCTGAGCTACTGAAGTTTTTCTGTAAACTATTTTTGCTCCACCAATTTCCTTTTAGTTGTGTGACACTAAAGTATACTTGGCTTGGCTCTCCAAGGCATTCCAGCGCCAGCTTTAGGCTGCTAAATTATAATGGGATGTTTTTAGTCTTTAATTTTTCTACTTAAATACATGCCCTGCAAATAGACATAAAATCAGAGAAATGGCTGGCATATAGGGAACTATTAGTAAAGTCCAAAGAAGTCAAATTAAGATTAAAAACATTAAAATAATAGAAAAAATTATAAACAAGTGGAAGAAATTTGGAAGATAAATGAAGATGGGGAGGAGAAACAAGAATAATTTGGGACACAATGAAAGCAGTAGCAAGAGATATACATGGAAACAGTCTTGTATTTTAAAGCAAAAAGCAGCTTTTAAAAATCCAAGATTTGGAAATTGATATTTAAACAATTATAAAGTATATTTATTTCAACAAGAGATAATAAAGCATTAATGGAGTTACAAGCTAAAAGGACAAAACTAGAGGTAATTCATTTAGAGAGAATGCAACAAAATTTAATACATCTGAAAAAAGAATATTACGAGCATAATAATAAAAACTCAAGATCTGAAGTGTAAAAGATGTAAGAAAATGAAGGAAAGTTGGAGGAATTCCAAGAGTATTATAAGAATCTTTATGCAAGTAATAGCCCATCTACAAGTAGAATTTATGTGTTTGCGAAGGAAAATATTAAAATAAAGATTGAATATCAAGATAGTGAAAAGATGGATAAGTTAATAACAGATGAAGAGATTGAGGGAATCATAGGCAAGTTGAAAATAGGTAAAATACCGGGAACTGATGGAATAGAATTAGAATTTTACAAGTTGTTAAAGAAATTATTAATACCTAGAATGAAAGAATTATTCAATAAGATTATTAAAGGGGGGAAATTCCCCAGTCATGGGAGGAATCAATAATAGTACTGATCTTAAAGCCAGGACATCTATGGACTCTTATAGGCCAATTTCATTGATTAATCAAGATGCAAATATATTTACAGCAATTTTGGCTACTAGATTACATAGTTTTGTAGGCAAATATATAAGTAAGGATCAGAATGGTTTTAATAGAGTTAGACGTATGGCAGATTTAGTTAGAAGAATTTTCAATAATATGTATTTAGCAAATAATAAAAAGGGAAGGTAGGAATAATTTCATTATATATTTTATAGCATTTGATACGGTAGAGACGAATACCTTAAATATTTTGATTAATCATTTAGGTTTTAGTGTTCAATTTAGCAATATAATAAATCAATTGTATTCTCATAATGAGGCTAGAATTTCAGTGAATGATGGAGTAACTGATACTATTACACTGGGCGAGGGAACGAGACATTATCCCCAGTTTTGTTTATACTTATAATGGAAATGTTGGTTAACGTAATAAGAGAGGATAAATAAACAGAAGTGGTACAAGAGGGGAAGGCAAACAAAATTAATTTGCTGATGATACGTTATTAATAATTAAGAACCCATTGATAAGTATTTATAAATTACAAAAACTTTTAAAGGCTTTTGAGGAAGCAACAGGATTAAAGGTAAATTGGAATAAATCTAAATGTATGCTGGCGAATTATAAAGAGGAAGATAAAAAGTTCTTCAAGGAAGTATTTAAAGGTAAATTAACAAATAATATTAATTATTTGGGGATAAAATTAGCATGGGATTTACAAGATATGTTTAAAATAAATATAGAGAAAGTAAAGAAATAGATTAATGAACAAATAAAATTATAAAAAATTAAGGATTTCCTGGTTTGCGAAGATTTCAGTCTGTAAAATGAAAATTAACCCAAAACTGATTTTTTTTTATTTTGGATGTTACCTTAAAATGGGATGAAAGAGAGGTAAAAGGAATCCAGAGAAAAATAAATATGTTTTGCAATGGTAATGAAAAAGCTAGGATTGATATGAGTTTATGGTATATATAACAAAAAGAGGGTTGTTTAGGTTTACCTAATATTAAGCTATATTACATAGCCAATCAGTTAAGATATATTCCAGATATAATAATAGAAAATGATAACCTAATTTGAAGAGATCTAGAAATTAAACAAAAGGACAATGTAGTTTTTAGGGAAGACATAGAATCTCAAATGACAAAAGCAACTAATCCATTCTTGGAAAACATGATGGAATGCTGGAAAAACTTTAGGGTGATTCTAAGTCCATTGGTTTCACCTTTGAATCAGCGGATACGGGGGGATTGTACTGTATAGTCAATACACATCCAACTGATTTTGCCACATACAGCTAAAATGGCAGGTCACCTACAGGGAATGCTAGGTAAACAAATTATTTTGAAGGGGAGAACATGGATGTAAGAAAGATTTCCCTCCATTTTTGTTTGTTTGTTTGTTTGTTTGTTTGTTTGTGGAACTTTTCCCTCTGCCTTGTCCAAGTCGTTTCACTGCCTGATCCAAGAATGGTTTTAGCAGCGACCATCTGAGCCCAGCTGCTTTTGTTTCAGTGGTCTGTAATGTGCATTTCTGCTCTCACCAGCTTCTGGTGCAAAACACTGGCAGGTTGATGAATGCAGCAGGTTTGCTCTTTCAGAACTGCTTCAGATGTTCCGTTCTGATGCAGTAACACCATATGATCCCTGTCTCCTGCACATCAGGCTGGACTTAAACACTCCACGTTATCTCTTGCCTGGGAGATATGGAAGACTTTCGCTTGCAAATATATGCATTTCCCTTGTGAAGCCACTGCTGGAGAAAAGATGCTTAAGAACGTGAGAAGAGCCCTGCTGGATCCGTCCAAAGGTCTATCAAGGTTAAACATATTGTTTGTCCCCGTGACTGGCTGAATATCCGTAGGCATCTCTTTCTGCTGTCGTTCTCTATAAATTGCTATTCAGAGCATGCTGCCTCTCATCTGGAAGACAGCATGCCATGGTTGTGGCTAGTAGTACCGATTGCTTGACCCTTCCTGAACTTGTCTGCACACTTTTTTAAAGCCATCCATGCAGCCGACCATCCTGTGGTAGCAAATTACACAGAGGAACTGCATACTGTTTGAAGCTCTCTATCTGTCTGGAACCAGTCACTAAGCACAGTTAAATGCACAACTTCATTGTGTGTGAGAGACACGGGGAGAGAGAGAGAGAGAGAGAGAGAGAGAGAGGGGGGGTGGATGGATGGATGGGGGAGAAATCACAACTTTAGCACAACTCTAGTAAAGGATATTAACTGAAACTTGCAGAGTTGGGCTGCCTCAACTCAACAGGCCACCTCAGTGAGGAATTTTGAATTTCCACATGGTTCATTTTCTCCAAAGGAGAGTCCGAGAAGAAGAGGGTTGTTGTTGCTTTTCCTCAGCAAATTATCCATAATTTGCTGAAGTTGTGTTTGACCAAAACTAGTATTTTTTATTAATTTATTTAAAATAATTTTAAATAAAATGAAATAGAGGAAGTGACAACAGAAAGAATAGGGTTAGCTGATATTCTCTAACCATGACTGTGATACAACCCTTCTTGTGTCCTTTTATATTCATTTGTTTTTATTTTAAATATTTCTACTCCATCTTTCTCCTTAAGGGGGACCCTGGGCAGCTTACATCATTAAAAGACAATCTTTAAAGCTCAAAATAGTAAGTATGCATGTACTTTAAAGCAGTGCTCCCCAACCTTTTTATCCCTGCGGACCGGTAAATATTTGATAATTTTTCTGTGGCCCGCTTGTTTTAATTTATTAATTTTAATTTAATTAAAAGGCCCCACCTCCTCCTCTCTCTCTCCCCTCAGACCGGCTGCTGCGCGCGCACGCAATCCCCCCTCATTTGCCCCGCCCACCGAACCCCCCTCCCTCCCTCCTCTCCCCGAGGAGAGGGGCAGCAAATTCAAAAGCAACACGCAGCTTTCCTCCTCCTCCCCTTCGCGCCAGTGAAGGGAAGGAGAGGGAAGTCTTGGTCCTTTTGAAGTTGGCACCTCTGGGATCTGGCCGGGGAAGGGGGGACTTTGCTGCTGGCCCTCCCACCTCTTCTCCACCTGGCAAATGGCAGTGGCGGCAGCTCCAGGACACCCAGGAGGTCTTGCCTTCCCCGCTCAGCCTTGTTTGGCACTAAATTCAAAAGGAACAAGCACCTTTCCTCCTCCTCCTCCCCTTCGCGCGAGTGAAGGGAAGGAGAGGGAAGTCTTGGTCCTTTTGAACCCTCCGCCTCTCCGCTGCAAAGGCGGCGGCGGCGGCTCCTCCTGCGCTCCTCCAGCCTTCCTCCTCCACTGGCCGCCCGCGAGAGAGAAGAGGAGGAGGAGGAGGGCGGCGGAGGAAAAGGGGAGGAGCCTCCCCGGCCTCCCCAGGCGGCCCGGTGCCGACCGGGCCACGGACCGGCACCGGTCCGCGGCCCGGGGGTTGGGGACCACCGCTTTAAAGTATCAAACAAATACACTAAAAGACAGTCAACAAAAGGAATATTCAAAGCTGTAAGGCACAAACTATTTGTAAAAACCCAAACTCTCAGGAAAAAATCTAAAGAAACCCGTTGCTATTCCCAAAGTGTGTAAATTACTCTCTGGTAATTCATCCAAATCTGTTTTATTCCTTCATGCCACAAAAAGAGATTCTCATCATCTGACAGTTCATTCTACATGCACTTAACTAACCATTCACTAATCAACTCTCTTTTCTGTGATTGTTCATACGTTAATTCCCCAGCCCATAACAATCGCAGGGCTGCAAAGAACTTAGGATCAAACACCCAAGTGCTAAATGCAAGAGAGTTAATGTGCTGAATACTTGAAAACTTCAGAAGGATCATAAATTCAAACTCATGCATTTGTAGGGCCACACGAATGCCTGAAGTGAATCTATGCATTCAAAGTGGCCAATTTGTTTCAATTTATTTCTGGTTGATACTGTTAAGCATGACACGTATAATATGATTGTGTTAACCTGCAAACAAGATCACAGGTATAATGTAGGGTCAAATGGCCTTCCTTGCTCTCTGTGGGTGTATATTAAAATATTTTCTCTTCTTTTGCCATTCCACTTATCTCTGTTCTCACACTGGTCTTTTGAAAAGCCTGCTTTCTCTCTCACACAAAGTCTTTTCCGGAACACCTTACTCTTGCCAATTGCCATGCATCCATGCATCCATTGAGTCTTCTTTTCAGAACATTGTTAAGACTCTTATTGTTGCTACTGTGGGCTATAAGGTCCAGCGCAATGGCTGAGGCTAACCTTAGGAAGAAGTTTTGATGTTAAACTTCTAGGAGAGGGGGGGGGAGAGGGAGAGGGAAAGAGAGAGAGAGAGAGAGAGAGAGAGAGAGAGAGAGAGAAGATAAGGCTTGCAGACAGGTCTCTGCATCCTAGAGATCTCCTGTAAAGCCCACACTAAACCATGGAATGGGGCATTTATGTACCATGAAGTTCCATCTGAATTTCAGTGATCCTAGTAGGGTTTTCAAAAGTGGTTTTCCTTTTCCTCCCACTTAGATTTCATGTCCAGGTGGAAATTTGAACCCAGGTCTTTTAAATGCCAGTCCAATACTATATCCACCACAACACACTCTGTACTGATCCTGTTTTTTCTGACTGGATCACAACACCAACACCAACACCCCAAATGGGAGCCCATTTACAACAGCACAGCCCTCACCAACACATACTGGGAGCCAAAGTTCTAAGCCTAAATTATCCCTAAATGAACCAGCATAAAAAGGTAAGAGGACACTACCTGCGTAGTCTCTGTGACAGTCTAAAATCTCTGTGCCCCACGTGAGTCTGTTGCCCCCTAGTTGCTTGCAGACTGCTGCTGCTCTAGGACTGCAGCTCCAGACATATCTACTAAAGAGTCTACTGCATGGAGAGAGTGACTTCAAATGAGATACCTAGTGAGGGGAAGTGGACAGAGAACTCTGGAAGCCTGTATTCGAATCCCATCTCAGCCGTGGAAACTCATTCGGGGTGTGAAACTCTTAATACCACACCTTAAAGATCTCACTTACCTTTGAAAGTTTTATTAGGACCACTATACGTTGGTTCTGACTTGACAGCACATACCATAACATAAAATATACATAGGTTTGCTCTGTTAGGCCAGCTGTTTCCATTCTCTTGGGTGTGTCTCTCTGTGGTCTGAAGGTATAGACACATATTTTTAAAAAGTATCTCTGCATAAAAGTGCTGGAAAAGGAACAGCAGACGGGGACAGAGACAAGCTGATGGTCGTAACTTGTTATTGAGTTGCCAGCTCTTGAAATAAAGAGTGATGGTCTGTGAGAGGAATGTTGATAGAGCTTGAGACAGATGTGATGGTGGCAATAAAAGAAGAAGAGTTAAACACTTCTTCATGGATTCTTTAGTAGAGACTGGTATATAAATGTGTCCATTCATAGGTGGGTAAGGAGAATTGTGACTCCCTAGATGTTTTAAGACTTGAACTAGCAAGATCCCTAGATTGCCTTTTCATTATCCAAAAATAATCAAAGCTGTAAGCCAACAATGTCTTCTCACTCCTTACCTAGTATATGCATCTAAAATGAATAATATCGAGTGGGAAGAACTTTGTTTTTGCTTTGCTTGTGCTATATTGAAAGCAAAAGAAAAAGCAAATGTAGTTACATGCATGTCCTGTACTTAACAGCCTTACTGAGCTCTTCTAAACTCAAGTCTGTGGCTTCTTTTGTAAACCCATCTCACATTTGGTCTTCTTTTCCTGCTGCCTTCAGCTTTTCCCACCATATTGTCTCCCCTCTATGATTCTTGCCTTCTCATGATGTGCAAAGTGGTAATGCCATTCTTAACAAAATAACAACTTGAGTTTACACATTATACTGCCTGAGAAGTGTAATATGGGCCTCTGTCATGTTTCAGTGGCTGCTACCACTCACTGACTTCCCTTGGTCTTTCTTGGGAGGGCACAGAGACCCCTCTGGCTGAGTCCTGGGGTTGGCACTTGTACATTTTTGGAATTTTGGGGTGTGGGGTGTGGGGTGAGGTTCAGTTATCAACCTGCCACCTGGCCTCCAGCCTTCTACAGGTAGTTCTGGATCCCTCAAGGATCCCTTCTGGCTGCTGCCTTCCCTGATCACCAAATCCTCTCTATCCCTTTGGGCAATATGCAGCAAGAGCCTTCTAGCCTCTCTGAGGGTTGCAGGATGACTCCCCCGCCCTATAGCACAGCATCATCTCCTAATCTAAACATTTTCAAAAGTTTATAAACTCCCCAAATGGCCAAAATGATTCAAAATAATTTTCTCCATGTGCAATTAGGAGGCCGGGAAATAATGCAAAAACATAGGTCAATAATTAACTGCAGTAATACCTCAGTTTGCGAGGTATTGTTGGTGTATAAGCATTTTAGTGTATGAGCATTTTGCAGGATGAGCAAAATTTTTCATAACATTTTTCATGATTATTTTCATAACATTTTGATCCATTCTATGAGCAACGTCTTGCAAAATGAGCATCGGAGGTGCTCGTTTTGCCATAACCCCTTCCTCCACCGCTGCAGCTGTCGTGCTGAAATGGGGGTGACAGCAAACGTGGCAGAGAGGGGGTGATGTCAGTGCAAGCCAGGATTCTACTTCCCTTCCTCATGGCCTGGCTTGCCGCCGCCTCCTTCTTCTTCTTCTTCTCCTCCTCCTCCTCACTTTTGCCCTTGCCAGAGCATTGTTAGAGACCTCTAGTTCTCAGGTGACACAGTTATAGGTGGGAGTCTTTGCAGCATCTACATTTCTCAGTATTAGACATGGGCACGACTCAGCGAAATTTTTGTTTTCGTTTTTGTTTTTTCATTTCGTTGCGCAACGAAAACGAAAATGAAAATTTTTCAAAACAAAACGGAAACGGAAAATTTTGCTGTGTTTTCATTTTCATTGCGGCAGATACATTGAACTGAAAAGAATGCTAACGAAAACAGAAATTTTTCGTTTTTGTTTTTTGTTTTCGTTTTGTTACGTACCGAAAACGAAAATGAAAAATTTGCAAAAACCCAAACGAAAACGAAAACGAACCGAAACGGACCCCCCAACGACCAACCGACAAATGAAACACCATTTTTTGAGTCGTGCCCATCTCTACTCAGTATTGCTGTCCAAAACCACTCATTAGTGATAGAAATATGGGGGAAGACCCTTCCTGGTCTTGACATTAAAGGGTACCATAAGATTTTGAGATAGCCTGTCAAATGTTTGTTAAATCCTATGAGATTTCTTATTTCAAGTGCAAAAAATGAGACACTGAACACCCCCCACCCCTCAGTTTCCAGCTAGTCATGGAGTCCTGCATCAGGTTCAAAGTTTTGACCCTCACATACAAAGACTTCCCTAGTTTGGGCCCACATTACTTGTTGGAGAGCACATTGTCAAGTGCCTAACCCATTGGACCATTGCAGAGCAGCTCCTCCGGGTAACCCTCCGGATGGAGCCCCATAAATCATCTATTAAAGATAGGGTCTTCTTTGTGGTGGCTCCATCTTTGTCTAATCAACTCCCAGAGGAGCTTCACCTGGCCCATCCCCAGTGATTTTTAAGAGGCAGTTGAAGACATGGCTCTTCAGGGAGGCTCTCCGCTCCAACCCTTGTTGAGATATAATTACATGTCCACCCAGTCTTCCATTATCTGTATTATTTTTTTCTTGCTTTTGTTTCATATAGTTTCATCATGCTCTGGTGCTTTTGTTCTGTGGTTGAATTGCTTATGGTTTTATTATAGTCTTTATTTGTTTGCATATTTTATTGTAAACTGTCCAGAGTAGCATTTTGGTACTAAAGGGTGTGGTATATTAAATTTAAATAAATAAATAAATAAATAAATAAATAAATAGTTGACATTTCCACAATATGCATAAAATGTTTCTGCATCATACTCACATATTTTCTCATTGTGGAGTAAACCACACATGTGTATCTTCCACAGAAAAATTGCTTGTTTTTTAATTAAAAAAAATCCACCTGAGGCTTCTTATTCTAAGTTCAGCTATTGTTTATCCCTGTCATTTATGCAATTTATGTAAATGCTCTTTGTTGAGAACAAGTGGAAAGATGTTGCTAGAAAATGCCTCCCTGTCTTGCAGGTCAGGAAAGATTTCATTCCGACACAATTTCATTGTGTGGGAATTTCTTTGTTTCTTTCCTTGATATTTATAGTGCCCATCTGATCAACAGTCACTCTGAACGGTTCACAAACAATAACAATAACAAAAAGAAACATGCCATGACCAAGTGCATTAAATTAAATTAACAAACTCAATTGAATAATAAACATTATGAGACATGGGAGGATACACAACATATGGTTTTTTCCATGTATAAGACTATATTTTTTATAAAATTGTTAGACTAAAAATTGAGAACTGTTTTATACATGGACATAAGCTGAGGACATTACTGTGTGGTTGCAAAAATGTAATTTTGGGTTTGTCTGTGAAGATTCTCAGTCATCCAGGTGAGTTTATCTGGAAGCTGAGTCATGGCTACTGGACTTCTCATTTGAGAGATAGAAACGTTTTGCTGCTCATCCAAACAGCTTCATCACTTCCAGGTAATTTTGGGTTGGAAAACTGGGGATCGTCTTATACGTGGGGGCATCTTATAGACAGAAAAATATGGTAATTAATAGCTGTATGCCTTCAAGTTAATTCAGGGTTATGTCAACCCTTTCCAGGGTTTTTTAGGCTAGACTATTCAAAAGTGTTTTACAACTCTCTCTTCCTGAGGGAACTCCATGCCAGCGTGGCTTGCCCACACATACACAGGCTCTATCTGGTCTCAGGAGGGTCCTACCCAACTCACTGAGCAATGAGCTGAGTTAGCTCAGCTCTTCAGCTAACTTTCAAATGGCAATGCCCATCTTTAGAAATCCACAAGAATATGAAAACATTAGAGGCCTAAGTTTCATGGAAATGGTGGTGGGGAGAGCACAGGGCTTAGTGAGAATAACCTGGAGCGGCCTAGTGATTACTTCAATATTGGCCTCCATTACATCCTTAACATATGAATTACCATGAAGCCCATTATGTCCCCCAGTGGCAACAGAAGTCTTTAATTAAGGAGATCATAGGCATCCTAATCTATTGGTTTAGTGGTCTGTAGACTAGCTCTTTTAATAGTGCAGCCCCTTCGGCAAAGTTCCCAATGACATATCTTCCAGCAGGGTGCACTTGTATTCCAAATCTTATCTTATCTCCCAAGCAGGAATTGTTACAATTAGCAATTTTGGAGTGCCTTACATCTTTCAACCCATGCAGAAAAAATTAATCTGAGCACGACGTCATTGAGAATAATAATAACACACTTTCCCAAAGTGTTTTACATTCATCATGTAGGAGATGATTATATGCCGGCGCTGTTGGGTGTTATTGAAAAGCTGGAAGACACACACCTCCTCTCTTCAGAGAGAGCCTCCATTTGTTACAGAGAGAACAGGAAGAATAAGAGGAAGAGGCAGAATTGACTGTTGTATTGTTAATGAATGGAAGTCTGAGCGTGCATAACAAAGAGCTATTCATCTGTCAGGGCCTTCACTCTCTGAGAATTGCCACCTTTTAAGTAACTCATGTACTCCGAGGTCCCACCATTTTAAAATCGGTGTTTCTAATTAATGAGCCGTGTTTCTTGCTGTCTTTCATGCAGCTTTGATTTTTTTTTTTGCGGGTTTTATGCCTTTACGTTCTATTTAGATTGTTTTCCCACATATTTATTTAGATTTTTTGAAGCCACCCAGAGCACTTGGTGCTACAAATAGAGCAAATCAACAGAAAACAGTAGTCATAGTTTATTTTGGTTTGTTGACGTGCCTGTTACAACAAGCCTCTCCATTGGGCATGTATCTTGATTTGTTATTGCTATTTTATTCGTTATAATAATAATAATAATAATAATAATAATAATAATAATAATAATAAT
>JAHTLZ010004197.1:0-46105 GCA_023846285.1 Phrynocephalus versicolor
ATCTATCTATCTATCTATCTATCTATCTATCTATCTATCTATCTATCGTATTTATCGGCGTATAACGCGCACTTCCCCCCCTGAAAATAGGGGCCAAATCATGTATGCGCGTTATACGCCGATATCACCCGCTCCGCCCCCCGCCGCAATCACCCCCGCTCCGCCCCCCGCCGCCGCCGCAGCAGCAATCACCCCGCCCCGCCCCCCGCCGCCGCCGCAATCACCAGTGGGAGCCGGGAGAGAAGCCCCGCGGGTTTAAAGGGTCTTTAGCTACAAGAAGTCTCCCGGCAGCACACTCAGATGGCAGCGGGGGCTCAGATTTCCCCACCACGACCGCCTGACCACGCCGCTGCGAGAAGTCTCCGGGTGGTGGGGAATCAGATCCCCCAACACCGCTCGCCTGCACAGTCATTGGGGGTCGTGTGGATCCCTAAATTTTTTCCCCTAAAATTTCCCTCTTAAAATGAGGGTGCGTGTTATATGCCCGTGCGTGTTATACGCCGATAAATACGGTATCTATCTATCTATCTATCTATCTATCTATCTATCTATCTATCTATCTATCTATCTATCTATCTATCTATCTATCTATCTATCTATCTATCTATCTATCTATCTGGGAACAAATGGACCATCCATCTGACAGTCCCCATAGTCTTCAGCTGCCATTAGAGATGGGCACGACCAGGAAAAATTATGTTTCGAGTTGTTGTTTGTCGGGACAGGTCCGTTTCAGGTCGTTTCCATTTGTCGTGATAATTTTCAAAAAATTGTCGTTTCCGTTTGTCGTTTGTCGTTTCCACTGCGATTTAGCGCGATTTGACTTCCCAGAGCATGGGGTTAGGGTAAGGGCTAGGCTTAGGGTTACGATTAAGGTTAGGGTGGGTTAGTGGGCTGCACCTCTGGGTGCCTCTGACCCACTAAGAAGGACAGTGTACTGGCATATGGGTTAGGGTTAGGGTTAGGGTTATGGATAGGGTTAGGGTTAGTGGGCTTTTTATGCCCTCTGGCACATCCAGAATCTCAGTCAAAACCTGGCCATGCGATTGGTGGAATGGGTCAAAAATTTGCATGGTCCCATCTCATGCCCATCATTGCGCATGCGCAGGTGTAAAAAAATAAAAATAAAATAAAATAAAATAAAATAAAATCAATGGAGGCGTTTTATTGCAAGAAAAACCCACTGCTGCTACTATAAAAATTCAGGCATTTAAAATACCTAATTTTCAAATGTTTCTGTGGTGCTTTGGTGTGTTTTTGGACCACGATTTCAAAAGAAAAATTGCGGTCGCCATTTTGGATCCCCCCCACCGCATGGCAAATGGAGACGACAAGGATGCCCCCCCAGCCTGGTGCAAGCAGCCCAGGACAGGAGAGGGGCGGGGAAGGGCGGGGACCCCACCCCCCAGAAACCACCCCTCTGGTAGGTGTACTCAGGCAGGCATATTTTCACCTGCTTTTTGGGCCGGGAATCGGGGATTTTTTTTATTTTTAAAACTTTTTTTCTGTGCTGCTTGGCATGGTGCGATCGCCGCGATGCAATGAACGACAATGACAAATAAGACCCAATTTATCTTTTATTGGGTCGGGTTCAAGCTGGAGCGGAGTAATTGTCATTACCGTTTCCGTTACGTAATGGAAATGACAAACGGTAACGGAAACAAGAATCTCGCCGCTCCGTGCCGATCTCTAGCTGCCATAGCTGCTGGTGCTCAACTGTGCCTGATGGAGGTGTCCTAAGAAACATCCTGTATACGTTCCTTGAAGCTGAAGGAAGCATCTGGCTCCAATCCCTGCTATATTTCTAGGGTGGGACACTGACAGCTTTGTATACCCTTCAGCACCTACCATCTTGTACACACAAAATTTGGCTAAGTTGTCTTCCTGTTGTCTCCTCATTTCCTTTGCTTCTCTGTGGTGCAACATTGCTTCTTCTCCCATTGCCATGCAACTGTGGAAGTGTAGTGGAGAGAGGGAACCTTGTACTCACATGCCTATAAAAGACTTTGATTTTGCTGTTGTGGTCCCATAAGGGCAAAATTTTTCAAGAAGAAGTGAAAGGAATGATGGGGGGGGGAAGGGCAAAGGCAGCAGAGCTGTTTGCTATATTTTGTATCAAATGGGGGTAAAATACATAGATGGTAAAATACATGCAGGGATGTTTCCAGCAGACTCAAGTCCAGAAGAGGAGACTCATAAGATCCGAAGTGATCCATAAGTCCGTGAAGCCCCAGTTACGTTATTGTGTAATTGTGGTTTAAATAGCAGGGTTCAAATGGGCTAAGACAGAGGTGTCAAAACTCTTTGCAAGGAGGGCCAGTGATTAAACGGCTGTACTGAAGCCCAAACAGTGGTCATGATGACCCAGTGTTCAATCCCAGGAAGCTGGCTGAAGGTTGACTCAGCCTTCTATTCTTCTGAGGGTGGTAAAATGAGTACCCAGCTTGATGGGGGGCAATGTGTAGCCTGCATAATTACTTGTAAACCACAGAAAGAATGCTTCAAGTGCTATGGGGCACTATATGAGCATCACATTTTGCTTGCTTGCTTGCTTGCTTCCTTCCTTCCTTCCTTCCTTCCTTCCTTCCTTCCTTCCTTCCTGCTTTATTTATGCAGCTAATTTAAGAGAATATGAACAGGGCTTGTTATGTGTTTGGGAGGAAAAAAAGAAGAGATGTGTCACCACTTGCTCAGCGGGTGGCCTAGGACTGATGTAAAAGGCAACAAGTATGATAGAAATAAATCTAAATTGATGAGGGCACTTCAAGGCTCAAGTCCTTAAACAGCACAATTTCAGATCTGAGTATTTGTCAAATATGAGGATATTCACATCTGAATTGGTAATTTGAAAAGCACTATTTGTTTCAGCTCTATTGATGACTTTAGATAACTATGGTCTTGATTCTGAGAAGTACTTGAGACTATATTGAAAACCCATTGATGGCAGTAGACTTGACTTACATACTTGAAGTTAATAACAGAGTTTGGAGCTTCATTGTATGGAGATGATTTTGGTAGCCAAGTTGTAATTGTGAGAGGAGGAATCTATATATTGTATGTGCAAATAATATAACTGCTGGACTATGATCATGTGTTAAACTAATAAAGGGTTACTAATGTACATGATTAATTATATATACATGACTAATTATATAAACTATCTCATAGTGTGCTTACAGACATTGTTACTACAGAACAACTGGCTTTTATGCTATGAGTGCCAAGAGAGAAAGAAAAGAAAGTATCAGTATTAAAGGTCATAACAAGTGTGGGTAGGAGTCTTTGGAAGATCTTTAAAACATAAGATATGCATTGCTGGATCATCAAAGGGCTGACTGGTCCTGTATTCCCTTTAGGTAGGACAGGAGGGCAATAACAGTCTCCTCGTTGTGTTTTCCAACAACTGTTAGTGAAAGATGGCTGTGGCTCATCCATTGGTACAAGTGAGTGCTAACACACCTCAGAGTGACCCCAAACATCCTACTGTTACCTGCTTCTTTGCCATAGGCAGAAGATCTTTGCATGTATGAATGTTTGCATTCTTTCATGTGTATTTGTTTGTTTGAGCATGCCAGTATGTTTCTGTGTATCTGTATATGTGTGAACATGTACATTGGCTCTCACTTGGCCTACAATTGCTTGTTCCATCTCAAGAACTTCAGTGGGTAGCCCTAACAAGGCTGAGAAACATATTGACTTTAAAAGGTAATACATAGTAGTTGTGAATAGTAGCCATGGCTACATGTGTTGTCTAGAAATGTATTGCTTTTGAAGACATCCAAGCATGTGGCTATCACACTATCTTGTAGCAGTAAATTCCATAGTTTAATTATGCACATTGTGTAGAAGTATTCTTTTTGTTGGCCCTGGAGCCCCACCATTGTGGAGAATTTTCTTCACTGGGTGACCCTGGATTCTAGAATGATGAAAGGAATACATATCAATTCTGGAATACTGATCTGGTGAAATGGGGGTGATTTTTGGTCCTAGCTAATTATGTGCAAATTTTCCTGAGTTCAGATGGTATTTATTCAGTTTATTCCTATGGTTCTGATGGTTTTCTTCCAACTTGCAACATTGTTTAAAGCAAATGCTGATGGTCTTGCAGATGGATAATGTGTCCTTGATCATCAGGCCCTGTTCTGAGCACCTCATAGGAGAGATCTGTTGAGGGAATTTGTGCACTTCCCTTTACCAGCACCAGCCCACTTGCCTAGACTGCTGTTCCAGGAATAAGGGAAATGTTGTCGATACAAGGGAGAGCGCCCTCATCAAACATTGCAAGAAACAGGAGAGGGGACTCGTCCAAACAAATGCAAGATACTTGGCAAACAAAATTGTGATGTAGTGGGTCCAACAGAACAAGATGACACCCCAAAGTGATTATTCAGCTCTTTATTCCATCACACTCACACAGATTACACGGGGATAAAAACTGCAGCTAAAATGGCTCAAGGGCCAGTTTATATACACTATCAGGATCCGCCCGTGGCTGGACATAGGACAGTTTAAACAGCCTGCTGCCCCCTGATTGGATAGGCCAGACTCCTGCCCTTCAACTGTTCTCCAGCCTCAGGCTTGCACATCCTACACCTGTCTCTCAGTGCCTGGGAGCTTGATCAGTCTCTGCTTGGGTAGAGCTAAATTAAGCTTGAATCCTTCCTCTCTCTAAGGGCACAACAAAAATGCTGTTTGGTCAGGTGGTCTGATCATGGAAATCACAGCAGTTAAAATGTGAGTAAGGGACTGGCCTTAAAGTATTTCTGTGGATGTGGAATAACTTAGACATCCTGAATCTTAACAGCACATTATCTCATGTCATTTTACATTCTGAGCAGGAGAGGAAAGAAATGTTGTGTAAAATGACTCTTGATTTGTAACCTTTATTGCACCACTAAACTATCATAAAAAGGTGAGTTTCCCAAATCCTTGAGGTCTAATAAAGTTCTTCTTACCTAAATCTGATGTTGGATTTTGTAGGGCGGACCATGTGCTTCTTTTATTGATTGGTAACATATTTGAATCCTGCATGTTCACCTTCTTATCCACTTATTAGAAAAGAGCAAGACATTTTCTACCAGCTCCAAGCATTTGTCCATTCAGATCAATACTGCTTTCTCTGACTGGCAGCAAGCAGAGGCATTTAATATCATCAGCTGTATGACTCTTTGAGCTGGAGGTATCAGGCATTGAGAAGTATGTGCATGCAAACCACATCTTCTAGCACTTAGCTGCTTATCCAATTTAAATCTGATTAACATCTCTGGTTGCTAATGAGGAAATTCCTTCCATGGAAAGAGCTCTCTGCCCTGCCTCTCTCAGCATCAGAAAAGCATGACAGTCTGTCCCAAATTGGGTGGTTGGTTGGGGCAAGAATAAAGACCAACTAATGGCCCTGTCTTGGAGGAACAGGGGAACAGGTCAGGCCAGTCCTCCAGGAGGAGAGGAGAAGACTCAGAGAAGGGTTGGTGGTCATGGCAGAGGCATTGGCTGTTTGTCCTGGAGAACAAGTCCGGTTCTGCTTTTTTTTGGACCAGAAACACAAACTGTATTCCAAGGTCAAACAGGTATCTGAGAACTAATTGGAGACAGCTGGTTGCCTGGAGAGGACCGCCAAGAGATATACAGTAAATGCTGCTCTCACCGTTGGCTTGGCTGCTGAAGAAACAGTCTTCACGGGCCTAGGTTGGATGCTATTTCTCTCTGCTTTGGAAAATCATGCAACCTGGCTGGACTGGCAACCATGTTTCTGTTTGCTCCCCATTTAATAAGGTGTCTGCTTTCCTGGACTTGTAGCTTGACCCTTAGAATTCTGAATGGCAGCTCAACGCTTAGCAACAGACTGGCCTTGACAAAACAGCTTTTCACATTTGCTGCTTACTAACATTATGTTCCCAATGAGTTGGGAGAGGCAACACATTTACTAAATCCTTTAGGGAAAATGGATATTCCACTAAGGATGTTGACTGGGTGTTGAATTATAACAACCAAAAAGTGAGACAAACGGAAGAAGAAGATGAAGAAATAAAAGGAGTAGCGGTTCTTCCCTTTTGTGGACAAGTTTATTCAAATATTGGCTTTAATTCCAACCTGTTTCCTGACCTATTAATAAAATTAAACAATTGATCAGCTCAGTTAAAGATTCTCTAGGACTAAGAGTTTGGGGCATTTACTGAGTATCATGTTGCTATGACCAAGCTTATATCATCCAGACCAGAATATCTGTTAGAGAGAGAAAGTCTGAACATTCACAATTAGAGATGGGCACGAATCGAAAAAATTACACTTAAGTTTTTCATTTTTCATTGCCGGTCCATTTCGGTTCGTTTTCATTTTTCGTAATTTTTTTGAAAAAAAATCATTTCGTTTTTTTTCACTTTTCACTTTTCGTTTTTACCCGCATTTTGCATGACTTAAAGCATTACCGCGCACGGATGTCCCCCAACGCCCCAGACCAGAGGGAAAACACTAAAAAAAATGATGCTAGCAGAGACACAGTATAGACTAGGTACGCAGGGAGGCTGCAAAGGCAGCGGTGGGTGTTGCCCAGGGCGTAAGGCAGACACAGAGTGACTGCACTGCGGGGGAGGGGAGGGTACTCACTGAGAGGTACACGCACACACAGGGAGGCTGCAAGAGAAATCTCTTCTTTCTCTCCCTTAAGAGCCAGGCTGCAGCCAGCAGGAACACAGAGACACACACCTGCCTGGCTGGCCTAAAGTAATGAGTCACAGAGACAGCAGTCCCACCCTAACTCCCACCGCAGACTGCAAGGAGGATGGGGGCTGCCAAAGCTTTTTATGGCCTCTGTGCTGCCACACCTACCCAGTCTGCAACCTCGGTATGCTATTGGTTGAAATTGTCCAAGAATTTACATGATCCCATCACATGGCTTGCAGCCATCCATTTTGTGTTATCCTTAAAGGGAAAAGAAAAAATACATTGCGATGGGAGAAAGACAAAAACAAACGTTTTAAGGACCGCAACCCCCTGGTAGGTAATAATTTCAAATGATTATCACTGCATTTTTATGGATGTCCAGTGCGTTTTAATACCCAAGAAGTCAATATTAGGCATCTGGCAGCCATTTTGGGTTGATGTCCCCTAACTCCCCTTAAAGGAAAAAAAAAAAAAAAACAGCGATCTGAGAAAAGACATAAATGCACATTTTAAGGACCCCCCCCCCGGTAGGTATTATCAGGCAGAATAAATAATCATCACTGGGTTTTTATGGATATTCAGGAGGTTTTTTAACATTTAAAACAGCTCATTTCATTGCGCCTCGCCATTAATGAAAACAAAATGTAACAAACCTAATTTTCATGGTTCTGTTCGGTTCATTCCAATTCCATCACAATTTTCGTTATTCATTTTGTTACCTAATGAAACGAATAACGAATAATGGAACATTTTTTTCCATTTTGTGCCCATCTATTCACAATATATTAGATTACAACAGCCTGGAAAATCTGGACTGGCTGAACATTGTATTAACTATAGTTATCAACCCAAATGGAAAAGGGTACAAGTGTTGGCCAAAACCACATAATTCTGGAACAGAAATATTATTGAGGCTCCCTTGATAAAACTGGAGTCACATTCCATCAACAGAGATAATGGTCTTACTTTTAGTGTTGCTGGAATCCTTTTCATTGTTCGTTTGTTTCATTTTTTGTTTTTTTATTTTTTTATTTTTTATTTTTGCATTTATATCCCGCTTGCGCCGACCAGCTGGCCCGCAGGTCAGTTCATCACATTTTTTTTATCCCCCCCCCACTCTATGGCACCTGATCGGGTGGGGGAAAGGGTGGGCTTTTTCAACATTTTTTTCCACCAAAGCCCCATGCTACAGCTGATCGACGGTGGCTTCTGTGGGGAAAAAAGCCCACAGTTTCCCCACACGGGCATGTTGAGGGGGGATTCACTGGCTTTTCCCCTTAGGAATGCATTGCTATGGGAAAACAAAAAATGAAGTGAATGAAACGGAAATTTCCATTTTGTTTTGTTTTTCTTTGATGCGTCCATTCATTATTCCTTCCATTCCAGAACAAAACAAATACGAATAATGAAACAAAAAATTCGTTTCATGCCCATCTGGCCAATCAGACAGGGAGGTGGGATTATGCCTCTCCCCGCACAGTTCCTGATTATTCAGCACCACAGAGGAGGAAAGATGACGTTGCAGTATGCTTCTTCATTGCAGCTCAGCTCCTTGCTGGCAGAGAGAAAGGTAAAGCAATTGGCTCCGCATGTATTAGATTGTTCCAAGCACCACCTGGGCTCACTTGGTTCATTTGGTAACCTACTGGTTCCAAAACAAAATGCCCATCCCTAGTTTTTTCCTTGTTCTTTATATTCTAGTGCCTAACTAGGCTGCTGCCCCTTCTGCCCAGTAGTTCTAACAGTGTATTCTTTATCTTCTCTTATAGAGTTAAGTGTGGCCACAAAATGCTGTTTTTGTCATTCTGTCAGCTTACGAATCATTTAGCAAGCTAACGAAATGAGAGACCTCATTTCATTTTGGATAGTAACGAAATTGTAATTTTTTATTAAAAACAAACAATTTTGTTATTATCTAAAACAGGCTCCCCAGGATCCAAGGGGCACCAAATTTTTTGGTAGCTCCCTTGGACTCTCCCCTTCAAGTCTTCCAAATTTGGAAAGGTTTGGGGGTAAGGGGGCTGAGTGATTAAGTTCCAAATGTGGTGTCCTAGGAGCCCTTTTTCTAATTTGAATCAGAAAGAAGCCAAGCTGTGCTGGGAGCATGGAGGCAATCAGGGAGTTTACTCTATCATATTAGGGAGTTTACTCTATGGTATTAACTCCCTAATTGCTTCCACGCTCGCAGCACCCTTTGCCAATTCTGCTATGGTTTCCAACCCTATGTTGTTATGGAGGAGTGAAACACAGCGATCCTCAGCCCTCTCAAGGTAGATAATGGGAGAATCTTGGTTTTAATCTTTGCCATTTGGAAATGCTCAGGTCCTGCCAAAAGTAAAGGTATAATATCCACAAAAAAATTCCAACATAGATGACAAAGAAATAGAAGTGTTTAGATATAAGTGCGTGCTTAGATATAAGCATTTGGGAACAAAGAATTAGGGATCTGTGAATCTCACAAACCAAGACTTTGGGAAAGCAGAAGCAAATAATAACACTGCCAAAGCACCTTATTTTAATTGCAGAATTTCTTGTTATATGACTTCTTGACACTTGGACCATTTGCAACTGACTCAGAATTGGTTTGAAACATCATATTCTACAATCAATATGAATGACGTTAGAAAGGTTTTTGTTGTTGTTTTCTGCACATTTGTGATCAACGTTACACGGAAAACAAAGAAATCTAAACTGCATAGTCCAACAGTGGGATGGGGGCTGTGAGTTAATCAGAAATTCCTTGAACTGCAGCTGTTGGTTCCTGGGTTACTTCTAATATTCACTGGGTTCAACTGTCCTTTAAATTGGTGCCATTAAAAAGGCCATATTGACTCTAGTAATTATTACGTCAACGTTACTCATTAGTGGCGATTTTTCTCTCCAACACATGCAGAGGGCTCTTTTGAGGCCTTGCCAAAGAACTGGAATCCAATAGTTGTTTTGGCAGCCTGTGAGAGTCAGCTGTGTAATCTTACTGAGTTGTAAGATGACTGAATTGAATCAGTCTGAATGGCCTGGTTCAGGAATGGGCAGTTTGTAGTCCACAGAGCAGATCTGAAACTCTAGTGACTTGGTTACAATGCAAAATGAAAAGTCATTGTTGAATTTTCAGCAAGGCTAGTCCCGCTGAGTTCTGCTGGAACCCAAAGACCCAATGAGGAATCCAACAGGAGAGAGATCCCAGAGAAAATACTGCCTTTATTGAGCCCAATAAAGAAAACAGTAGGCGAACACCCCGACCAGGACAGTGCAGAGATGTTCCGCCCCGAGGACAATAGCGCAACACATTTTATTTCCTCCCCTTTCCCTCTCTCCAAGGTTGCGCCTCCCCTGGGGGCGGGTGGTGGCAGTCTTATAGTTGCAGTCCAATAGTTGCAGTCCGGAGGCTGGTCCAGGGGTGGTCCTGGGCAGTCCCAAGGCATTCCTGATGATCCGGGGCTGGACATCTGCTCAGGTGTGACTGGCCTAATCTGTCTCTTAATGAGCCATCAGGAGTGTGACAATGATAAGGGGGAGCAGAGTATTGTTTTGAGGTCCTGGCAAACATGAGAAAATCAGTAAATCAATAGAGGGGGAACAGTGAGACAATAGGGGACATGAACAACTCAATGGGGGAACCAGAGTGTCAATGGAATGAGACCGGAGGTTGCCAGACAGTCCTGAAAGGTGAGAAGCCAAGACAATGGGATGCCTCTGGCTGCTTTTAATCCAGGATGCAGCTGTGGTGTGAGACGTGCAGGAGACAAGATGAACAATGGATCCGGCTTCTGGAAGATGCAGATGGAGCCATCATGGTGTCCGTTTGCCCTTGCCATGTGCTCATGCCCAAGATGGTGGAGGTCCAGAGGCAAAGAAGCAGTGTAGGAACTCGTTAAAGCACACCCAGGGTTAGTGGGGTACAGGGAGGAAAGCAGAAGAGAGAGAAAGAAGGACAGGAGGAGGGAGGAAAGAGAGAGAGAGAGAGAGAGAGAGAGAGAGAGAGAGAGAGAGAGAGGAGGGAAGGGGACCAAGGCTAGCTAGGGTCAAGGGCAGCGGCCATGATACAGGCAGGGGAAATAAGAGAGGCGAGCAGTAAGAGAACAGGGTATCCCTGGGGGTTGAGGATGATGGCTTTAAGTCATCCTCCCATGAGCCAAGAGCATGATGGAAATAAATCATCAGCTCACGGAGAGTTCCCTGGGCTGCACCTCTGGCTGGCTTTTGAAGGGTTAAAGGATAGGGTCCAATTTGGCCACGAAGGGATTAACCAAATTTGCTAGCAAGGGGCTTTGTTCATCACTTGGCGGGAACCTTTGGAACTGGAGAAAATGAGTTTCCAAAGGTTTTCCGCAAGAGGGGAAATTCTGTCCGGTTGAATTCGGACCGCCGGGTGGTCTACCGCCATTCAGAGATACAGAAAAGCAGGGAAAAGTGAAATGGGGAAAGGTCTACTGCCATAGAAATGAATGGGCGGGAGAAGGCAGGATTTCTCTGGAACTGAGACTTGGCTAGGAGACAGTGATATGAGTCGCTGCTCCGTTGTTACTCGATCCGAGCTTTGGAGCTGTAAGCTGGGTAGGGGAGGTGAATTCGTGCTGTTAGCGCTGCCAAGGCTTAGCCGCCCCTCTGGAACTGAAGGTCGGGTATGATTTAAGACTTTTCCGGTCCAGAGGTTTCTGGTTGGGGTGGTCTACTCATTTAATCTAATGCAATCAGGTTCCCCACCGCACGCCCCTTCCGGACGTAATTAACTAGACATTGATTGATGAAGGGGGCGCTGATTGGCTAAGGCGTGCAGACAGTTTGATCTCTCGCAGCCCTGCTGTTTTATGGCGTCTCCGCGGAAATGAACTGCTGCGGTTGTTTGGATACAATGTAACCGGACAAATTGACTGTAAATTGGTGTTTTCCGCCACCCAGGCTCTCAGCTCTGCCGGCAATGCCTCAGCCAGCTCAAGCGGCGGCAAATGTATTCTTCCCAATATCTCGGGAACAGAATGAAATTTCGGGACTGGGTAAAAAGTGTCATGCTTGTGATGGTGTGGGGCAGGTCCGGGTGGTTCCAAGTCTCAGAACTGCTCTGGTTATTATTTATCAATAATTTTATTTTCCATTACAACTCTTCATCATTACCAAGTGGGGCCTACTTGGGGGCCTCATAAGGGAACTCCAGAGCTTCAGACTGTGGACATTGAGCTTCATTTTTGAATCAAGTCTGTATGGAAATCAGAAAGATAACACAGGAAAAACAAATCCCCATTAACAGAACCACATTAAATACATTAAAAATATGTATTGTTTCCCTAGACTCCTATGGCTCAACTTGCTTCTTCCAGAATCACCACAGGTTTCTAAAGGGATTGAAAATAACTTTGCCAAATAATAGACTTGTGTGCGCTTGGCTTTACAGGTGAATAATTGGATTCCAACTGCTTGACTTCATTAGTTAGATTTTGACAGTATTAGACCTGTATGTTACTTAACCTATCTGTTATTTAATTTAGTCTATGAATTGATCCCCCCACATTTCACTACATCACACTCTCTACAAACCTTCCTCTCAAAATCCTAATTCTGACTAGCTGACTCACATTTGTCTCTTCCTTCCTTTAAACTTTTCCCATGCATTTTGAAAGCTGTCAGTGAAGATTCGCAGTCATCCACGTGAGGTTATGTGGAAGTTGAGTCATGGCAACTGGACTTCTTTTCTTGAGAGATCGAGAGGTACCTTCAAATGGAGGTACACTGCAGAGGAGCAGCAGCTCAGGACCAGAATCAGCTGTGTACCTCCATTTGAAGGACAAAGGGTGCTCATTCAAAGATGAGGATGTACATATATTAGACAGAGAAGATAAGGTGGTTCGAGAGAGGGGTCAGGGAACCATTAATGTGTGTATTGAAAGCCCCTCTCTGAACCAAGGTGGGGGGGGCTCAGGCACAATTTGTCTGCTAATTATCAAACTGTGCTTTCATCAATCCCCAGACAAATCAGAAGCACTTCATACCTCCACCACCAAGGCCATACTTAATGGGTGTTGGGAAGGGTTCAGATTCTGAAAGCTGTGACAGGTTGAACTAAAGAGAATGGACACCTGACAGAAGGACTTCCCCGTCATGTACCAAAATAATCTGATCTACTTTGGGAGCTTTCTGCCTTAGTTTGTGCGGGTCATGGAAGGCACCATTTGCTTTGCCACCTCAGGTAGAAAATATCATGGAATGGCTATGTCAGAGAGGTTCTAACTCAGCCGTTTCACTGTACTGCTAATATTCTGCTTATATGTGGTCCCTGTAAATATAAATGCATTTCATGGTGTCCTAATACAGATAAATGTAGGAAAGCATTTGAAAATGTTGCATTTTCTCTGCAGTCTGAGATTGGCATTCCGTTTTGTTAGGATCCATGTCACCTTATGTTATGTTTAGCTCCAGGCTGAAGGACTTTTAGGGCAAAGGTATACAGTACACTTAAGAGGGAGATTTTAAGATGGCATATATGTGAACCAAAATGTGGTGGATTCAAGATGATACAAGGAATATACCTGGTTCAGTGAAGGATACTATTCTTAGTGTTAATTCTTGTGTGAAAAACTACCCCCCCCCACAACCACCTGTTCAAACTAGCACGTCAGAAACAAAAGATTCCTGTTATTCTGTGTTTTTTTTTCTTCTGCTTTCAGTGTGGTTCTTAATTTATGGGCAATTTGAAATGTGAGGTTCTCAGTGGTGTAATGCTAAATTTGGAAATGTACCCCCCATAGCTAGTCTCCCATAAGGAGATCTGAAAGTGTAAGGAGTTGGTTTGGATCATAGAAACAAATGAAGATTTTTTTGTTGTTGTAAAAATGGCTGTTTTGTATTTTTGTCATTGTATTTTTTTTTCTATTCTGAAAGAATGAATAGTGCTTTCCTTTCTTCATGGGTAGGAACAGCGCTGTCTGACACGGGGGACAAGACCTGAGAAAAGCCAGATGCTAATGTAAGGCAGCTCATCTTGGAACCAAATCAGCACAAGTGCGTTTTAGAAAGTTCTCTCTCAATCTTGGAGGCCTCAAAGGTTGAGAACTAGTCTGTTCCTCTGATCTAGATTTCATTCATCTGGAATGCATAATCCAAGTGCTTTTGAAAATTACATGACTGTAATGGAAAACCTATGCTGATCTCTCAGACCTCAGATTCCAGGCACAAGACAGAGGGAGGCTCCTGCCCATTTTGGCTACAGAAGAATGTGAATTGTATGATTAAGGAAAATACTTGAGAAAATAGAAATATTTGGCCTACTCTTGGAGCTTTAATTAAAATTAATACTATGCCTTATTGGAGCTGAAAGCACAAAGCTGCATGTGTAGCCGAATATGTTGAACCAATTAGCTAAACCAAATAGGGCTGTCTAAACTTAATTGTGGACCTCTCCATTCCCCTATTACGTCAAATATTGCTAATGCTATTATGCTTTTGACAGGTGGCCCTTATTAAATGAGCAAATCAATAATGTATTTGAGCCCAGGAAAAAGGGAGGAAGCTCAAATACCATTTGCCTTGCTGTCAAGGATCCCAAAAGATTTTGGCTAAACCTCTTTGTGCCCTTCAGTTTCTGAGGTAAAGTTGGAATCACTACCTACCTTTTATGAAAGGTAAAAGTGATAACACCAAGTTTAAGAGCTTTATGGGTATGAGAGCTGACTTAAAATCCTAGTGAAAACAAGGAACTTAGATTTTATTTCACCACTCTCTCATACACATTGGTTACAGGGATTGCAAGATAACTCTATAAACATTAATCTTGCTTTCTAAAGCTAGTTTTTACTATATATTTAAAGACTCCACATGGAAAACTGGTTCTTTACCTGAATCTATATGATCTACAGACAGATATGACATTTTAGAAATCATGTTGGAGGGAGGATGGTGAAAGTGGGTAGAAAGAACTCTGTCAAACTAAAAATTAAATAAAAGAGCACATTATTGTTCCTCTGGGATTCTTCCCTTCTCTGAATGGAGATGAAACATCCCATATTTGAACATTCCCTCCTACAAAATATCTCCACATGAAGAATATGAATGTGCTAAGGAATAAACTATCCTGATAACATTCTATCTAGTCTGCTAATTTTGGGTAGTATGCAGGATTTAACATCAGTAGGTTGTCATCTGAAGTTTGCAATATATGGACCAAAAAGGGGTGGATCAGATGAAATTATAAAACAAAGGAGTTGGAAGATAATAAAGTAAATGTAACCTTAACCATATGCATGTCTAATCAGAAGTAAGACTGGTCATACTCAGGGCATCGTTGGGAGAAAGTCTATATGGGCTTGTGGCTTTTGGTTTCAATGGCCATAATGCTATTTTCATCCAAGAACAGATCAATAGGATTAGACTCTAAGGATTGTTGGTGACATCTTTAAGAAAAAATATTTCTTTTCTCATTCTCAATTTATAGTACATCTACATATCTCTTAAGATTTCAGCATAGCCTTGTTCAACTGAGATTAAGGATATAGTTCTACTGGCAATTTGAATCAGGCTTTATAGAATCAGGATCAGGTCACGTGACATTTAAATCAATCACCACATTCACATTCACTGACTGGAAGTCAATTTATTTCTGGTTATTTAAACTAGTTTTAGAGTCTACGCTGATGAAATCAATTCATTTCCTTTCTTCTTTAGGAGCTCTTTTCTGTTACTGTTAAACGGGCATGAAGTAACATGGTAGCTCCATCTACACCCGCCAAACCAAATAGATTTAAATCAATATAGAAATTATTTTAAAAAATCATTTCTGGTCAGTGGAAAAGGCCTCCCGTTGAATTCCAAATAAATCAGTGTCCCTATTGCATTGTGAGACATGAAATTATAAATAAATAAATAAATGAATATAATTTGATTAATTGATTTAATTGTGGTTCTTTTTGCCCATGGGACTATGTCCAACAACTGATTGTTAACTGCCCAGAGTGGCCTTTGGGATAAATAAAACGGATAAAAACAGAAGGCTGACAAAAAAAAAGGGGGGGGGCTAAACGAAGCCAGGGAAATCCAGTAGTTGTCACAAAACAAGGATGTGAAGTAACAGTTGTCATGAGACAAGCAATCACACCCATGGGTAAACGAAAACAGGGGTTGAACAGGGTGACTGCGAACAACGCTGTCATGGAATGACCATAATCGTGGAACGAAGTAGGACGTGAAGTAACCACCTTAGAGGGAATCAAAACATCATTCAGTTTTTTCCCCACTACATCCGGATTCAGTGAGGACCTTTATTTTTATGGGGTGTTTGTGGAAAGAGAGCTGAACGAGTCCCATCCTGAAGTCATTCCCGCCTTATCCTGCCTTCACTATATGATACTATCATGAAACCTCAGCTGAGGCCATTCTTTATGTGAACACAGATGATAGGCTTTTGTCATGTTCCATCTTCCTGTTATCACTGAAACCTCACATGATGGCTCTTTGCCTGTATTTTTCCTCCTTAATGCACTGTGCATAGTATCTCTACCCATGTATAAATACCAGCAGCTAAAGATGACAAAGAACTGTTTATAATGGATTGATCTGTGCATAAAGATTTTGACCCCAGCAAAGGAGGTCTAGTGAAACTGCAGAGCATGCTTCACAATTAGCGCCTCCTTAGTGCTTGCTAACTGTTTTTTCCCCTCTCTCTCTCCCCCACTTCATCCAGCTTCACTGAATCACAGAACTGCTGTCATCTAGGCAGCAGTGTTTGCATTGCAGATCAATAGGCGATTAACACTTCTGCGATACCCAAGGGGGCCTGAGATTTGCTTAATGAAGAAACATTAAATTTCCCAGACCAACAAGCACAGCCATTAGTTTTTCATTTTAATGACAATTACTTATAGGCAATTTTTGGTGTGTGCGTCTGTGATCTTGCACTATAAAACCATCTGATTGTATCACAAAAAAGCAAGGTGGTATAAATGCACAATCAAATCACGCAAATATTTGCAGTGTATCTGTGATCAATAAATCACAAAGAATCTACTGTATACTTGTATAGTTATTCTGACATGCACACACAATATAGTGGCTGGGATTCTGTTTCCCACTCTGTAGTTTGTCTAAGTTGTAGATCACCGATGAGGTGTCAGGGGTCATCTTGTTGCACAGTTTGGCCAGGGATTTGACTGAGACTCATGGGGGCATCTCATGAATTAGTTTCACTTAGCTTCAGCATGTTACATAGATCCTATACAAATACCTGGAGGGTCCTGGCTAGTGTTTTTGGAACAGTGTGATTTGTTCTTCCTTCTCTACATGTGTTGTCAAGTCAATTCTTGCTTGTGGTGACCCACTTCAGGGTTTTCCAAATAGAGAGTATTCAGAAGGTTTGCCGTTCCCTTTTTATGGGGGCATCCTGGGACTGGGCAGCTTGCCCAAGGCCACACAGGCTGGCTCTAATTGCAAGAGACACAGATGGGAATTTAACTCAATTTGTTCTTACAGGCTACATTCCTTTAGATCAAAATGACATGTTGCTTACAGGATTCCACAGCTGCTCTTTGTAGGAAAAAGGGCCAGGCCTGGCATTAACCCTGAATGAGGGTTAGCAGCAGAGCACTGTGTAAGTAGAAAACTCAGCAACTCAAGCAGGAAAGGACAGTAAATGGAAAACAGGCTGTTCCCTGACCTATCCCAACCTGGCCTCCACTACTCTGATGAGAGATGTTGGTGCTCTCTCCAAACCAGGCAATTTCATTAAGAGGTCACTGAGGCTTTGAGGATCCTTCATGGGGATTGGCACCAGTGGCGGGGGGGGGGGGAGAAAGTGCTGCAGCACTGACACCCCCCTCCTTCTCTGTCAGAGATTATCAAGACAAGGCATGGCAGTAGCACCTGCATCCATGCCCAGTGCAAGAGGTAGAAGAAAAAGAGGAATGTGCCAGTGGTGGTGGCAACAGAGGCAACCATGGAAGCATGTGTGTGTGCAGGACTTTTGGGTGGGCAGGGGATAATTCTTCCCAATGTTGGGAGGCATTTGCTGCATTTTAACATGAAGGGTCGGTCACGACTATAACGACACAACACACACACACAACAATAAAATATCTATAATAATGAAGAGTGACAATAAGCAGCAGCCTCCTTCCCATGCACATTGGTAAGGGAGGATGCAAGAAAGGGCTTCTCAGTGACTTCTACAAGGTTCTGAAACTCGCTTCCAAGGGATTCCTCCCTGTTCTGCTCCTGGCAGTGGCAGACTTTAATACCCGAAGAGTCTTGGACAACTGATATCATTTGCTGATGTGGAAGTGGCCTCTTCACTGGCTGTATTTTCTCTTATTCCCATGTTTTGTATTCATTTGATATTTTATTTGCATTAAAATGATTTATGGGATACTATCCAAATCACATGCTCCAGATATAGAACATCTTGAGAAAATATATATATATATACACCTTCTGGTCATGTGGGACCAGCATCTCATCAGGTCACCATGGCAGAACCTTCTTTGGTTTGAACTCCATGTGCATGCCGATGTTGAAGAGCATACTGGCCATTAGACATGGGCACGACTCGACGAAATTCTCGTTTCCGTTTCCGTTCCTCGTTTCCGTTACGTAACGGAAAAGGAAACGACAATTACTCTGCCAGAACTCGAACTCGAACCGACTAAAGAAAAATTGGGTCTGATTTGTCGTGTTGTCGTTCCTGGCATCGCGCAATCGCGCTATGCCAACAGCACAGAAAAAGTTTTAAAAAGTAAAAAAAACCCCGATTCCTGGCCAAAAAAGCAGGCGAAAATATGCCTGCCTGAGTGAGGGCACCTACCAGAGGGGTGGTTTCTGGGGGGGGGTCCCCGGCCTCCCCCCTCTCCTCCTGTCCTTCCTGGGCTGCTCTGGCGGAGTGGCGACCGGCTGGCATCCTCATCGTCCCGCCAACGTTGCCGGCTCACCGCCGTCATTCAAGCAGCACAGAAAAAAAGTTTTAAAAACCCAGATTCCCGGCCAAAAAAGCAGGCGGAAATATGCCTGGCTGCCTGCCTCTGAGAGTGCACCTACCAGAGGGGTGGTTTCGGGGGGGTCCCCGGCCTCCCCCCTCTCCTCCTGTCCTTCCTGGGCTGCTCTGGCGGAGTGGCGGCCGGCGGGCATCCTCGTCGTCCTGCCAACGTCGCCGGCTCGCTGCCGCCATTCAAGCGGCACAGAAAAAAAGTTTTTAAAACCCCGATTCCCGGCCAAAAAAGCAGGCGGAAATATGCCTGCCTGAGTGAGGGCACCTAGAGGGGTGGTTTTGGGGGGGTCTCCGGCCTTCCCCCCTCCTGTCCTGGGCTGCTCTGGGGCATCCTCGTCGACGCCATGCGGTGCGGGCGGGGGATGAAAATGGGGCGGGCGACCGCAATCTTTTTTTTGAAATCGTCGTGGTCCAAAAACACACCAAAGCACCACAGAAACATGCGAAAATTGCTATTTTAAAACTGTCAGATTTTTTACAGTAGCAGTGGGTTTTTCTTGCAACAAAATGTCTCCTGTCCTCCTCTCCATTTATTTTATTTTATTTTATTTTATTTTATTTACACCTGCGCAGTGCGCAATGATGGGCTGGCCATGGGAGTGGACCATGCAAATTTTTGGAGCCATTCCACCAATCGCATGGCCACTTGGCCAGGTTGACCATAGAGACTTCTGGGATGTGCCAATCGGGCATAAAAAGCCCACTAAGTTAGCCCGAACCCTAAGCCTAAGGCTAAGCCTAACCCATACGCCAGTACACTGTCCTTCTAAGTGGGTCAGAGAGGCACCAAGAGGTGCACCCCAATACTCACCCTAACCTTACCTGTAACCCTAAGCCTAGCCCTTGCGCTAACCCTAACCCTAAAGCCAGATCTGTGTACTTGCATTGCACTACACGCAAGTACGTTTCCCTTCTTAGTGAGACACAGTCAGAGCCCGCATCTCTGACCGACTGCTGCAGGGAAGGCATCCCCAAGAGGGGTGCCTCTGCCAGAGTCCACTAAGCAAGTCTGCAACTGGTATGCATATCCAATTGGCTATGCATGCTATTTTGTAGCGGGTGAGGAGAGGAGGCACCCACGGGCGCCTCCAGGAACCCGCTTTCCCTTCATAGCAGGCCAGAGGAGGCACCCACCCCACAGAGGTGCCTCCAGGAGCCCGCTACCCCCCTAAACCAGTACTAATGACAGACGAAAAAATGACACCACGAAATGACAAATTTTTGAAAAATTTCGTGAAAAACGGAAACGAGCCAAAACGGACCCGTCCTGAAAAACGAAAACTCAAAAAAAAAAATTTCCTGGTCGTGCCCATCTCTACTGGCCATCTAAGAAAAAGTATCAATTTTTGGGACAAAGATGGGCTAGAATTTGGATAGAGATAGAGTGTCTGTGAAGAAAACTAAGTGTCTAGAGTTTGGGAACTTAGGAACAGGGTGTGCATTTATTCATCTTTATTAGTTATCATACTTGTGTGGTTTTGAGCTAGATTCATCTTTTTGTTTATACCTCAACACATTACCATTGATGATTTTGATTCTACTTTGTAAACAATAAACTTATTTTGTTTTTATTCAACCGAAAATCAGACTGAAGGCTTTAATTTACTAGCTGAGCTAGTTGGTAGCAGCAATATAGGAAAATCAGAAGTGGTGTTTGTCAATAGCCTGTGAAACGGCTGTGGGGCAAGCATGTGAATGCTATACAATCCTTCCGAGATCAGTAAAATGAGTACCCATCTCATGGGGAGAACAATGTGTGGTCTCCATAACTACTGTAACTTGTAATCTGCCTAGAGAGTGCTTGAAGCACATTGGGCCAGTATATAAGCAGCAGACTTTTGCTTTTGCTTTTTGCTTTGACAATTTCACTCAAAACAGACTTTTAGAACTTCAGGGGCTAGGTAACCATCATTAAAAGTTCGGAAGGTAAGTGACTGTGCTGAAGCGGCGTCATGACAAGGAAAAGAACTGCTTAGTTATAGCAATAGCAAAGAGTGTGAAAAACTCTGGAATATTAATGCATAGGGGCACTTTCCCATTTGTGCTAAATTCCCTAAATTCTAGAGAACATCAGAGGGGCTAAATTAGACCAAGGATTTTTAGTACAAAATGACTGAAATCTCTTAGCCTTTGGTGTAGTCTAAAGTTAAATCTGAGGAAGTTTCTGGTGAGTTATGACCAGACTGTCCCCTCATCTGATTGTGCAATGAACTGTGTAATGAACCACAGAAGTAGTCTGTGGAAAGCCATTCTTTCCACATAAATGACCCAGTGTACACCTGTGTCACTTCACGTTGGATAGACCATTTTGTAATTAGCACCACAGCCGAAGTCTTATCCAAGGATATCGTTTCACAGAAGCAATAAACTGGGTATACTTTGTTCAGAGATACTTTACTCTCAAAGAAGCAACCGCTGGCTGACAGCCAACGCATCTCACTCTGGCTCAATAAGCTTCCCAACCTTTGCCTATGATGCGCTGATATCTTAAAAGAGTGCCCCATCTTTTGTTTGGAAACACCCAACTCCTGCTTCACAAATAAAGAAACACAGCTAAAGACAGAGAGTTACAATAAGAGGAGATGAGAATATTATAAAGCGACTCTTTATAAAACAACGCTGTAGCCATAGTCTGAAACAGAACTCAGGAATGGAGTGGGGGTTGGGGGTTGGGAAGGGACAGTGAAAGAGCCAAGAAAAAGCATGGGGGAAGATGAATTTAGGCTGAATTTCCTTGACTTTAGGTGTATCCAGAATAGGAAGTATAATGAGCTGAGCATGTTGGTAAAAGAGGAGGGAATCCCATGATGCCTTCTGACTGAGCAAGACCTCTCTGGCTCATCTTGCTATTTAGAAGAACTTTTTGTGAGATAATGATCTTACTTCCATGCAAACTCTTTTGGACTCATTGTGAATTAAATGAGGAGAAGCAGTTTGTGTGTGTGTGTGTGGAGCGGGAGGAATAGAGATAGAAGAGGGAAAAATCCCTATGTTATTTACTAGTGTGCAGCTGATATTAAAGGGTTCCTTTAAGGGCCAGTGGGTTATTAACTTCCTGTCGCCTGCCACAATGATATGCTGTGACATATTGTCACTGCATTCTAGTGAAGCTTTAAACATTAATTGGGAAATAAGATGAGTGAAGCGGCTTTAATGAGATACCTTGTTGTAACTTCTAACTTTACACATTATTTACAGTGATTCCGATAATGGTTCTATCCATCAGAAAGGAGAAGGGGGAGAGAGAGAGAGAGAGAGAGAGAGAGAAAGAAAGAAAGAAAGAAAGAAAGAAAGAAAGAAAGAAAGAAGGGGCAATGTAAAAGAGGTACACAAGAAAGCTGCTTCAGTTTCACAATTGCTTTCTCTGTGGATATATAGCCAGTTCTTCCTGTAGTTTCCTCTTTTAACGAGGAAAAAGAAAATGGAACATCATTCTACATTTCCCCCTCCTTTTCTTATTACTATATAGCTTATAGATATGAAGTGTATGATTCTGAGACTACAACTCCCAGAATTTCTTAGACATGATGGCCATTGGCTATGCTAGTGGTGGATTCTGGGAGCTATATATCAAACAAACAAATGCACAAACACCACCAATTTCCCCATCGCTGCTGTAACTCAAGTCATAGTTCCCTGAAAACAATGAGGCATAAAGCCGTGGTTTATTAATTCAGATTCATATGTGAAAATGGTGCTTATTTTACCTGTTGGATTCATAATACCCATTCCTGTCCCCATGCCTTTTTGTACTAGTTTCTCTCTGTCTTTTGATTTAAAATCCATAATAGACATGGGCACGGAGCAGCGAAATTGTCGTTTCCGTTTTTCGTTTTCGTTTCCTTTACGTAACGGAAACGGTAACGATAATTACACCGCTCCAGCTCGAACCCGACACGAAAAAAGAAAAATTAGGTTGGGTTTTTCGTTGTCGTTAATGGCATCTCAGTGATCGCATGATGTCATTGCCAAGCAGCACAGAAAAAAAGTTTTAAAAAGTTTAAAAAAAAAAAGAACCCAACTCCCGGCCAAAAAAGCAGGCGAAAATATGCCTGCCTGAGGACACCTACCAGAGGGGTGGTTTCTGGGGGGGGGGGTCCCCGGCCTTCCCCCCCTCTCCTGTCCTGGGCTGCTTGCACCAGGCTATGGGGGGGGGTCATCCTCGTCGTCTCCATGCCATGCGGTGGGGGGGATCCAAAATGGTGACCGCAATATTTATTTTTAAATCGTGGTCCAAAAACCCACCAAAACACAACAGAAACATGTGAAAATTAGGTATTTAAAGTGCCTGAATTTTTATAGTAGCAGCAGTGGGTTTTTTATAGCAGTAAAAGGTCGCACAGATTTTATTTTATTTTATTTTATTCTTTATTTTTTTAGACCTGCCCATGTGGGCTGGGCATGGGATGGGACCATGCAAATTTTTTGAACCATTCATGGCATGGCCAGGTTTTGACTGACACTTCTGGATGTGCCAGAGGGCATAAAAACCCGAGGCACCTTCCAGAAGACGCAGTCGGGTCTGGATGTGGAGGACGGTGGAGGGCTGTGTGGCTGGCTGCTGCTGGCTATTCAAATTTGGAGGGAGGCTGGAGGCTTTAGATTTAAGTTAGGCAGGCAGGGAGGGAATTGAATTTAGAAAATAATTTCTTTGATTCCCTGCAGCTTTGTCTGCTGAAGGGAATAGCAGTTTATTCTTTATTTCTTCTCTGGCAGTTTGTGAGGATTTTTTTCTGATATTGGATAAAGGGGGAGGTTCGACTGGGAGTGGGAGGTGTGGATTTATTTTAAAAATATATTATATACTACCATTTATTTTCTATTTTCCAAACTTCAATTTGCTTGCACACACACACATTTGGGGTGCAAGCCAAGAACAGAACCTCTGCCCACTTGCCCGCCCGCCCGCCCGTGGCCTGCACCACCACCCGCCGGCCGCCCGCTCGCCCGCCTGCGCCTCCCCATCTGCCGCTGTCATCGCCCGCCCATGGCCCCCCGCCACCACCACCCGCCTGCTGCCTAGGGCACAAAAACACCTAGCACCAGCCCTGATTGCGGGACGCCCCTATGCTCTGGGAAGTCAAATTGCACTAAATCGCGGTGGAAACAACAAATGACAAACAACAAATGAAATGACAAATTTTTGAAAAATTTCATGACAAACGGAAATGACCCGAAACGGACCCGTTCCGACAAACGAAAACTCAAAACGTCATTTTTTTCTGGTCGTGCCCATGTCTAATCCATAATGTAGGATGCCTCAGTCTTACAGACTTTAAAATCTTCCTGAAACTGTTTTTCTTATTCATTTATTACATTTTTATCCCCTTTCCCCCCCAGGGAGCTCAATGCAGCAAACAGCAGTCTTCCTTCGCACTGCTCTTCATGGCAGCCTTGTGGGGTAGGTCAGACTGAGACAGTCTGCAGGCTGTAAACTTTAAGACTTGTAGTAGGGAGTACTTGAACTTGGATTTCCCATGGCCCAGCTCCATGACCATAGCTTGGCTTGCACGAGTTCTAAAAATGTTGGCCCACAGACTTTTCGTCACAAGGCTAGAGTTTCCTGGGTGTCTCTAAGGGAGAGGTTTTCAAAGTGTTTGCCATTTGTATCCTAAAACACAGGAATGGGCTCATCCTTTTCAGTTTTTATGACTAATGAGTGTGTGGCCTCCTCCTGAATCCAATTATTGTTTTTTTTAGCTTTGAATTTGGTCAGTTTTTCTGCCTGCATTTCATTTGGCCTCCCAGAGTTGTATGACGTCACATGACTTGGCTCCCAGCCACTATGAATTTTATTTCAATATTATTATTCTTTCTGGTCATTGTACACCATCCTTCATTCTTTTCTGTGACTTTGAATAGATTTTTTGCTTGGTTTATGACCATGAGGCACTTGTTTGATGAGCTCATAAAAATAAAGGATGTCATCTCTGGCTTTCAGACTTATAAAGTAGCTAAATTTGACTGATATGAACTTCACTGCAAATATCCAATTCAGCTTTATTTCTCTGCTTATCTACATAGTGGTTTAATTAGATCTGTCAGTTCCATGTTAAAGCAGTGAAATCAGTAACAAATGTCAAGTCTACACTAGGAAACATTTATAGAAATAAATCCTTGTGCTAGTATTAGAATGGGCCTCTTATTGTAGATTCATTTTTTCCCCAATGGCTTGGTTTATTTTTAATGTTATCACCAAAATATTAAGGGACTGTTGATGAACATGTGAATAAACTCTGATTCAAATCGCATATAGTAATTTGAATGCCAAAGACATAAATGATGGCTGATTCTGTACGGGCTAATGGCATCCTTAAAATAGTAATGAAAACTTGGCATCTGGGCCAGCTGGTGGACTAAATGGGCACCAAAGACATGCCTAACCACCGCACCCCCCCAGCCAATTAAGTAATGTATCAAACCTATTCCCAAACTTTTCAGGTTTCAGCAGCCTCCATGCTGACCTGTCCCTGCCTAATGTCTATGCTCACAAGGCCTTGAACTTCTGGAATCTAAAAGTGAAATACCCATGAAGGAGCCTTGTGGCACAGTGTTTAAATGGCTGTACTTCAGATAAAGCTGTGCTCATGACCTAGGGTTCACTCCCAGATAGCCAGGTCAAGGCTCACTTAGCCTTCTATCCTTCTGAGGCTGGTAAAATGAGTACCTAGATTGCTGGCGGCGGCGGCATGTGTGTGTGTGTGTGTGTGTGTGTAGTCTGCATAAATAAATTGTAAACCACCCCAAGAGTGCTTTAAGTACTATGGGGCAGTATATAAGCAGAACACTTTGCTTTGCTTTTTCTTAAGTATCTCTAAATGAGTAATAGGCAGGTTTGACAGACATGATTGCCATTATGGGCCACACCAGATCCAGAAATGGCCTACATTAATAAATATATCTCAAGGTCCTTGGATGAATGCTTCCAGTGTTACTTGGATATTTTGGGGCCAGGGGGTAGAGGGAACTGGGTCATTCTCCAACTAGATATATGGCAGAACCACCGCTCCTGGGTGCTTTCCAGATGGTTTGTTTCAAGGACGGGGGTAGGAGCTGTGTCTTATAGATGTGGCCATACTTTCCACGCGCCTGCTTGGTTTTATAAACAACATTGGTCCCTTCATATGCAGTAATACTCCCTGAGTATTGTGGGGGGTTAGGGACCCGACCCGACCAGTGATAATGGGAAATCTGCGATATGTGGATGCTGTGTCGGGTTGGGACTGAGGGGACTGTTTGGAGCCTCCTAGACTTACTTTCTTCTGGTGCTGCCCCGAACAGGCCTCCGACAGGCTTCCTGGGCCTGTTGGAGGCCCCAGACGTGGTTTCCAGTGAACTAGAAGTGCCTTCCAAAAATCAGAAGTTACTTCCAGATTGCCAGAAACCACTTCTGGGGCCTCCAACAGGACCAGGAAGCCCATTAGAGGCCCGCTCCAGGCAGTGCCAGGACGGGGGTAAGTGAGGAAGGCCTCAAACAGGCCCAAGCAGCTTAACCCAGAGGGCCTTGCCTTTCATATACTGCGGTTCCACAATATACTGGGACCACAGCATTTGAACTGCGAAATGATGGGGGACCACTGTACGTGATATTTGAAATCTAATTGTAGTTTTATCCATGAGGTGACACTGCCTATGAAAACACATGCACACAGCTTGGAAGTGTTCCTGGATTGATATCTGAGCCTGGATGTCCAGGTTTCAGCAGAGGCCAGGACACAGGTGAGCAAGCAGGGGAAGACCTTTCTTTTCAGGCAAGCTTTTCCTTAACAAAAGCTGCTCTTTAGTTTCAAATGTGTTTCAATATTGATTTTATTACCATTTTAGCATAACATTTGTTTAATTAAAAAAAACATTCATATACTTATTTTTGTTAATTTTTACTGGTTTTTTTAATGATGTAAGTGGCCAATAAACTATCTGTCCTGCAGGGTTTACTGGTACTGTATGCTAAATTGTTTCCACATAGGAGCCAAGCGTATACTGTACATTGGATTTTAATATGGAAAAGTCAGTGACAGAATGTCATGGGAGGGATTCTTAAAAGCAGCAGGGAGGGGTGACTTTTCTCTAGCATGTTCACAACAAACATTCCTGTCCATTTGGATGATGCCAGTTTGGAGAAGGCTGGAGTAAAACAATGGCAACAGGAACATGGCCTTGGTTGCTATAGCGAAGGCAGTGTGGGATGAATTCTGACAGGAAAATTGGGAAGGTAGCTTTGAATAAACTTTTAAGGAGTAAGAGAAAATATTTGCGAAAAGTATTGGCTGCTAGAAGATTCTGTAACCTTGCTGGATATTAGAAATTAGTTTCCCCTCAGTTTTAAGTATATTGGTTCATCTTGTTATATGTTTTTTAAACAGTGTTTATAATGTAGCGATCATCTCTTGAGTCTACACGGAGGTGATACAAATATATACAAACACATGAAACAAATGATAATTTAAAAATAATGTTGGGTGTAAGTGCCTGCACTGTTCCCTCCCTTTGCAAGAATCTGTGGTGTTGATTCAACCTTGTTCTTTTGTACCCTCTTGTGTCATGCTATAATTATGGCTCTGTCTTGGGTTATGTTCATCAGCAGAATGGGTCAAACTGTTAGAGTAAGAAATGTCAGCAAGTGTAGCTTGTCAGGACATAGTGCTGCTGGAGTCAAGGGGGAAAAAACCACATGCCAACATTCCTATTTCTATAGCAGTTAAAGATAGTGGACTCTTTCCTCTTTTGAATCTGGCCACCTTACTAATTCTAGCCCAATTATTCTAGTATTCCAGGTCCCTTGTGTTAGTGCAAAACATCCTACTGGATGACCCAGGAGGCTGAATTTCTGTTTATTCCCAGAACAGCTGCAGGCTATTCCCCCCAAGCTGCTTCTACACATCCTTACTAATTAACGGGCATCCAGAGGGACTTCAGCTTGTGCTGTGGCATTCATTATCCGGTCCTCAGGATAGATAGAAATTGGCCCACAGGAAGGATATAAAGAGAATGCCACCAGTCTCCGCTAAAGAACTGTCACTCATACTTTATTTCCCACCTGGCACCGTGTGACGGGCCAACTTGTTAATGGCACTGATGGTTTTCGCAGTGGGAGCACACATGTAAGAACGAGGAAGAACCAAGTTTGTTTCATTTTGCCTTGGAAAACATGAAGGGAAGTTGCCCTAAAAGAAATGACATGAAATAAAATACTGGAATTTTTGAACTTAGTCAGAAATGACATGGCTGTAAGATCAATTTTTTTTGGGGGGGGGTGGATCAACAGATTAATTAATTGTACTAGATGGTTAGTTTGAGAACTCATGGCATAACATTAATGGTCTGAAATCTGTGTTTTTGTGTACAGCCTGTTTGGATTCAAAGCAATAAAGTATGTAGGTATCAATAGTCGGAGCACTGGACTGAAACTAAAGATCTGTTGTTATTAGGTGCTGTCCAATTCCTTCCAACATATGGCAACCCTATTAATGAGAGTTCTCCATTGTGTGCTGTCTTCAGGAGCCTTGCTCAGCAGCCCTTGTAAACTCAAGCATCTGGTTTTTTTTTTTTTTTTTAGGGAGTCAACCCATCTCGTATTTGGTCTTCATCTCTTCCAGTTGCCCCCCCCCTTTTTCTAACATTATCATTTTTTACCATAGAATCTGTGATGCACCTGAAGTTGGACAGCCTCAATTTCACAATTTTTGCCTCCAGAGATAGATCAGGCTTGATTTGATCTAGGACCCACTTGTTCATCTTTATGTCAATCTAGGGTATCTGCAAAGCTCTTCTCCAGCACCATATTTCAAACAAATAAATTGTCTTCCTGTGATCTTCCTTCACTACCCAGCTTTCCCATCTGTACATAGTAATTGGGAGTACAATAGTGTGGATTATCTTGATCTTGGTCACCCATGACATATCCTTAAATGTAATTATCTTTTCTAATTCCTTCATTGCTGCCTCTCTGAATCACAGCCTTCGTCTGATGCGATGGATGCTGTTATCTGTTTGGTTTGATGATTGAGCCGTGTACAGAATATCTTTTAACAATTTCAATTTCTTCATTGTCAACATTAAAGTTATGGAATCCCTCTGTAGGCATGATTTTACCCCCTTAATATTCAATTGCAATCTTGCTTTTGCAATTCCCCCCCTTCTTTATCAGTAGTCATCTCAAGTCATTTCTAGTGATGTCTGAATATGGGTAATAAAAAAAATAGATGGAGATATTATGAGAATGTTAGCAAATCACAATTCATGCAATGCAGAAGAGTCGGTCACGACTGTAACAACACAACACACATGCTACACTGTAAAAAAAATCTCACAGAGGAAAAATCTATTTTTGCATTAAAAAGAATCACAAAGGAACATTCTGTTCAAGGAGAGGTAGAACCTCCCAAAATAAGCAATGCAAGTCATTGTAAAAATGTAAAGTGCCTCTTAAAGTTAAGACAGAAAAGTAAACTAAGGCCAAGAGGCTCTAGAGTAGTCAAATCTGCAAAGAAGGAAAAATTGCAGGCACTGAGAAGATTTGTCGCTCACTGCTGATTACTTTGTGTTCCACTAACAGCCCTACATTTCCTGCATTATTCTGGTTTTTTAAAATTACATTTATACAAAAGAAACATTTGTTGAAAAACAATCTCATTTAATATTACAATAATTCAAAATATAAAAAAATGTGGAGAAAAACAAAAACATCAACAAAACAGTAAGGATACAAACTAAATAAAACAACAATAACCACAACCTTGTGTGACTTTGTGCATCTTATTGTTTGTTGATTAACACCTGTCATGTTCAAATTTCCTACATTCTGTCCGCTTTCCCCTCATCTCTAAAATTCAGTCCTTTTTTTTTTGGAAGAGATGGTATGCCAGGAGAAACAGCACATTGCACCATTTTCTTTACTATCTCCCAAAAAAAACCACTTCAGTGTCTCAAACCAAAATACATTATCATACTATCTTCTTAGGGTATACTGTGAGCACGGAGCTGCTGAAATACCCATTCCTATAACTTGTTCATATTGTTTCTTTGTCTTTCAGGTTGGCCAAGGACAAAGACTCTCATCCATATGACAAGAGTCAAGTATCTCTTCTTTCTGTGATCTGAACGTCAGGGCTGAGAGACAATCTTTGCTATTTCCCCCCCAACCTAATTATGCCATTGAATCAATTCTTCAAAAAACCTCCAGTTGAGGAATGTTGAATATTATGCTTCTGTATCCACAATTCAAAATACCAAGAAAAGGCTTGATATTACTCCACAATATCATGTTCCTGTTGCCAGCAGGAAAAAGGATGCCAAGTAGGGATGGGCACAATTTAAAAAACGAAATGCTGATTCATTGTTTTGTTACATAACGAAACAAAATGAACTGAACCGAACCAAAGCAGCAGCATTTCATTATAGATGAAACGAAATGGTGGTCTTTTTTGTTCAAATGAAGCCTTTCGTTTGTCTGTAAAATGGCTCCCTTACCTGCTTGTGTCCCTCCTCCTCCTCCTCCTCTGCCACCGCTGCTGCTGGAGCCCCACCAGCCAGCTGGAGAGGGAGAGTGGGCCTGGCAGGCTGGCCTAGGCCTGCTGCCACCGGAGCTGCCGCCACCAGAGCCCCACTAGCATGCTGGAGATGGCAAGCAGGCCTGGCAGCCCAGCCTAGGCCCACTGCCAGAACCCAGAAGGAGGAGGAGAAGGAGGTGAGTAAAATAATGAATCATTTTTTTACTGTTTTATTTTGTACATTTTTTTTTCCAAAAATTTGTATGAAACGAAGCAAAGTGAAATGTGGGTAATGAAACGGAATGAAATGAAACACAGTTTTTCTGTCTCGTGCCCATCCCTAATGCCATGATTTACATAGCAAAGGACAACTTGAATGCTAACAACTCGAATGGCAGCACTCAAGATGGTTGACAAGATACTGTCTTTTGTTCACTACCATTCACACTTGTTGAAAAACAGCCTTGACAATGGTTGTGTTTGGATGGAGCGTGGCTAACTGGTGAAAAATTGAATCAAATTTGGAGCTCTTTCTTTGCTCGGTGTACATTTGTAAATGTTGTCAGAAGGTCAAAAGTTCAGGTTGACCAGATTTGGAGCAGATTTCCCATTTGATGGCTTTGCTGTGAACTTGATTTCAAAAATATTTACTGAAAGCATTAAGGGAAGGGAACACGACATTGGGGCACTCTTTCTGGTAACAAAGTCACAATTTTTCCCTTTTCAAAGGCCTTTTAAAAGATCAGCCTGGATTATTTTCAAATTTCAAAAATAGGTGGGGACTAGAGATGGGCATGACTCAGCGAAATTTTTGTTTTTGTTTTCGTTTTTTCATTTCGTTTCATAATGAAAATGAAAAATTGTTCAGAAGCAAAATGACAACGGAAACGAAACAATTTTTTTGCTGTGTTTTTCATTTTCGTTACGCCAGACACGTTGCATTGAAAAGAATGCTAACGAAATGAAAAATTTTCATTTTTGTTTTTGTTTTTTGTTTCATTTCGTAACAAAAACTAAAATGAAAAATGTACAAAAAACCCTGAAAAACGAAAAGGAACTGAAATGGACCCCTAAACGACAAACGACAAATGAAAAATCCTTTTTTTTTTAGTCGTGCCCATCTCTAGTGGGGACAACTATTCTCTTTCATGTTTGGCAAGATTGGTCTTTTAGTTTCTTCAATCTGTTTTCAGTCTAGGGACATTTATGGCTGCTTGTTTCTGCTCAAGGGAAAATGTATCACTTTTTAAAAAATCATATTTTAAAAATCCTTGTTTTGATTACGTGTGTGTGTGTGTGTGTGTGTGTGTGTGTGTGTGTGAGAGAGAGAGAGAGAGAGAGAGAGAGAGAGAGAGAGAGAGAATGTGTGTGTTCAGTGGGAATATGCCAAAGAGAAATGTATGTTTGCATCACATAGTTAGGTAGCCAAGTGTGGCAAAGGGATGAGGGTCTCTTAAAACTGAAATCCCACACTCAGCTGTCAGTACCTGACAATGTTTGCATGTCTTATAACTAAGGGGCCTATAGGCCTCTGGAGTCCCTGTTTAATTCCCTCTCATAGATTCCCCCCCCCCTTTTAAATTAAAGCCAAGCAACTAGAACTTTGTTGCAGAATGGGATCACACAAGAGATGAACTAATTGCCAGATGTTGTTAATTTAACTCTGATCTGTTACCAAAAAGAGAAAATAATGGAAGAAAACCCAAAGTGGCTCTTTAAGTTGATGCTCTGTTAAGTCTCTGACAAAGATAGAGCACAGCAGGCTATACTTGTGCCAAACAGCTGCAAATGCCAAGCCACTTTAGGCAATGAACTGTGGCACTTCCACCCCCCCCACCCTGGGGGTGGGGGGCAACCTTCAGTGGCTTCCACACATGCTTTCCACAGTGGAAAGCATCTCCCCACATAGCCGCCATCTGTGCCTTGTCATTTGGCACTGCCAGCAGCTAATCCGCTTTATGCAGGATGGGAAATGTCTGGTGGACAAGTGCCTCAGGAGGAGCAAAAAATAAGAGCAGCGGAACATCAGACTGTACACATGTTATAGGAGTGTGCACTGTCCTTGGAACATGTACAAGAACAAGTGATCTCAGGAGGATTTGTACACTCTTGGAATTTCTAAGGAGCGGAGCAAGGAAGCACTCTTCAATCCTAGGCTGGAACAGCATCACAACAGAACCTTCATAGCCCATTTGGCATTTGTGGGGTTAAAATTATTTTTGGTGATTTATGCTGAGGAAAGGGAACATACACCAGCTTAAGCTGCTGGCATCAGAGGAGGGGAATGATGACCAATCCCTTCAATGAAGCCCAAGATTTTCCTTTGTACATTACAAACCCTGTGAAGACAGATGACAAGGATTATTCACTTTTTGCTAACCAGGAGATTTGTCTTGTTTTTTCCTCACTAAATTTAATTTACTATACTTTACTGAACTATTATTATGCTTATTAGAATTCAATAGGGTGTGTGCGACCAGGGGAGGATTATTATTGACTTTTGAGTGGATAGATGACATAATTAAGGCACTATGGGTGCCTCCCAAGGTAATAGCCATTTTCACTCCCCCCAATGACAGGGTTTTTTTTAAAAAAAACTACAGACCCCTGAGTTTCACAGACAATGTCACAGACTTGGGGATGGAGTGGGTTGGAATGTTTTTTTTAAAAGCATAGGGTGGTGGGCACTGATCTATATGTCCTTTGATCAGCTGGGTGCTTCCACAGAGCACTGAAGTTACCAGGTCAGTAGCATCCAATTTCCTGAAATGCTGGGGCAAAAGTTTGACACCAAAGAGGAGATCACATGTATGGGGTAGGCAACGGCTGGGAGGGAAGACAAAAGTGCTTCTGGAACAAATGATTGTAGAAGGAGATAAAATGGGAAGCCAAGTAAATGGTCCAAGGCTGATGGAGAGTTGTGATAATGGTGCTTATCTTCCTTTAAATGGTAAAGAACTTGCTCCTACCAAATCCATCTCAAGTCTCTTTGCCTCATTCCTGCCTTTTGGGGTCACCAGCAAGGCATAGGCACATGTAGGTGCCCCTGTGCTGAGCCAGTATGCTGTGGGTGAAGATGGGGCTCCATGATATCAAGGCATCTCTCACACAAAACCAAAACATCCCTCTCCTCCCACACTGCTTACCTCAGGATTAGTCTCCCTACCTGGAATCCTACCTGGAAGCATAACAATTCTCTGAGACTGTGGACAATGAGACTTAGAGACGCTATACAGTGGTGCCTTGTAAGATGAATTTAATTTGTACTATGAGTCAAGTTGTTTTTACCAAAAAATTGTCTTATGGAATGCGGTTTCTCATAGAAACTAATGGGAAACTGATTAATCCGTTCTGGAGGTAAGAAAAAAAGGCAAAAACGCTATTTTCCCCAGACCTCTTTATAAAGTGCACTTTAAAGGCATGTAGAGCCAACACCCCCCTGGAACACCCCCCCAGCAGTGAATTGCAAACATGGACAAAAGCAAGCTCCAACAAAAAACCCAGGTCATTCCTGCCCAAAGTGCAATGAAAAACAATGCAGAGATGATCAAAACAAGCTCCAAGAAAAAAACCACCCAGGTCATTCTTGCCCAAAGTGCATTGAAAACCAATGCAAAAACTGTTAAAGAAAGCAAGGAAACCTCAGCTCCCTACCTTTCCAAGTTCTGAAAATCCAAAAACTGTTGCAATACAATGTCCAGAATGGCTCCAAAATTTGATGAAAAAACTCCTCCCACTTCTCCACAAACCATAGGGGCGCAATGCATCCTTGGTAACTTGTTTCAAAATGCAGAACAGATTTTCATCTTGCGAAACATCCCATGGGGAATTTTCATCTTGTGAAACAACCTTATTTGCAGAAATTTTATATGTCTTGCAAGCTTTTCATCTTACGGGTCATTCATCGTAATTCTCTGACCAATTGTGCTGGTTTAATTCTATTGAACTGAATAGCTCTGCTCTGTAGGGATCTACCCCACAGAGCAAGCAATGTCTCTTTGCTCTGCCCTGTAGCCACCTCCCAAATAGAACAAATCATTCTTGTATCTTTGTCCAAACACAGTGAACACACCTAATGAATGGCATGAGCTAGTAAATCATCTCCCCATTTTAGAGATTGACTCTGCCACCTGGAATGTTAGCTGACCAGAACTTTCGGAAAACTTTCTTGATTGATTTCTCCTCAGAGTTATCCTTTACATCATTTCATCACCAGAATGGTTTCCTATGGCCTTAGAGCTCCTCATGCAGGGAAGGAGGATATGTAGAGGACCACAAGCCTGCTGATGAAACTGATGGTGGCATGGAAATAGCTTAAGTACAATTAAATTATCTATTAATTGCACCAATGACTATGTAATTTTGTGCTGCAAAGTCCTCCTCCTCAAGTCCACATAGGAGAAAAATTTAAATCCTAAATTACTTACAAAAGTGCCAAGTGTCACTACGAATAAGTTCGGCGATTCTCTCTTACCTTTGTATGTGAACTTTGCAACTTGTTCCTTTCTCTGGACAAGGAGAAACTTGAGAATTCATTATACAGCCAGTCTTGAAGCCCCTAAATTCTCTTCCTGTCCCCGAAACAGATCTAAGAAGGCTCAGCTTGCTTGTGAGATATATTTGGTTTTTGAACACAGAGAATGGCTTTGTATAATAGATTTCTCCTCGTGTTAGGGCAGCCTTTTCATGTTTTGTCTTTTTAGCTCCCTGAGAATTCATGCCCTAATGGCCTCCCCGCATTGTTGGACATTGCTTTAATGTAGGCTTTGCTGCATTACTTGCCTCAGTTCAGAGAAAATCAATTCCTTTCCCTAGCCATGGTGGGCAAATACATCTTAAATGTATACCAAACAGAGAGTACGTAATAAATCTGTATTATTTGCAGGATATTTTTGGTCCATGTCTGCTGTCATGTGCTATGATTTCTGTACACATCAGTCACATGAAGCTGGAAACTATAAGGAAATGAAAGAAGTCTCCTCTCACCACCAAAAATGTTTAGCCTCGTGGCGCAGTGGTTAAACTGCTGTACTGCAGCTAAAACTGTGCTCACGACCGGGGTTCAATCCCAGGTAGCTGGCTCATGGTTGACTCAGCCTTCTATCCTTCCGAGGTTTGGCAAAATGAGTACCCAGCCTGCTGGAGGGGGAGCAATGTGTAGCCTGCAAAATTAAATAGTAAATGGCCCAGGGAGTGCTTGAAGCGCTATGGGGCGATATATAAGCAAACACTTTTTTTGCTTTTTTGTGGAACAGGAGGTAAAAAAACAAACAAAGCAAAAACAAAATATAATGTTCTTTGTGGGGATTCCTACGCCTGAAAGACTTTGAAATGTTAATCCTCCAGACCGGCAGAAGGAATTAACGTCGAAAGGAATGTATAGGCCTCACAAACACAGGGATTTTTTAGGTGCTGTACTCGGATGCAGAAGACAGCGTCTCCTCTGTAACTTCTCTGCTGTTTCCTCCCCCTGAGCAGGCCCCTTTTTATTACCTCTTACAAAGCATATACACGTCAGTACATAATCATCCAATGAATATACAGCTTGTATTCTCTGGACATGCTCAGTAGCATAGCATTATCTCATTCTTTAAACATGCATACCCCCACGCTTGGTTCGCCGCCATCTTTAGAATAAACTGTCCTCAGCTCTCTATTTGCCAGCCTATTACCCAATCAGAGACTGGTATTGTGGTGATTAGAGATGGGCACGACTTAGTGCAATTTTTGTTTTTGTTTTCGTTTTTTCGTTTTCGTTACGTAACGAAACGAAAACGAAAAACGGTTCAAAAATGGACCGAAAACGGAAACGAAACGACTAATTTTGAGCCAGTTTTCGTTTTTCGTTACTTGAAAAGCACTCAATGGAGCTAAATGGGGAGAAACGAAAAATTTTTCGTTTTTGTTACGTAACGAAACGAAAACGAAAAATTTTGAAAATTAGCTCACGAAAACGGAAACGAAATGAAACGGACCCTAGCCGAAAACGAAAACGAAAACGAAAATTTTTTTCTGAGTCGTGCCCATCTCTAGTGGTGATGTATAGACATAATGCTTTTCAGAGCTAGGCTGACAAAGCATAGGCAAAGCATTAGAGGCAGATCCCCACAGTTCTTCTTTTAGCCTTTCTGGACTGTTGTTGGTAGATTTTGGCTGGAAGTATTAAAGGGCTCTTCCTGAATCACACCAAGAGTGATCCAAGTTTGGAAGCATGTGCCTGGATGTAGGGATGTTTGAGGAATTAGATTTCAGTCTAAGAGTGGACAGACTTTATCTGGATATCCATTTGGTGCCAGAGAGTCAGTGGGATGCCCCAGAACTTCAAACTTGAGGGACAGCTGCATGCCTTTCCCCAGTATGCACATTCGAAAGATGCACAGAGAAAAAAAGTTAACATTTCACTTGATGTCCTCCACACCTCACCCCAACTGAATATGCTTTGGTCATAAGGTCAAGGGAATGTGGTCAACCCATATATTACCTGAATGATTCTACATACTACTGTAGTAAAAGAAGTAATGTTTCCAAGCTTTGAAGTGGATGCAGGGATAAACATGTTTCCATCCTGGACAAACTTCCTCATGAGGTTGTTCTAAGTATAAGGGTGGAACAGGTGACACCTTTAGGTAGATAAGTATAAAGGGTGTCATGTCAGATTGACACCATCCATGGAATTCAAAGTGGGTGAATCAAATCAACAGTTGATGGAAGGGGACTGTTTGACGCATGGAGGGCTTTCCCCCTGAGTAATCATCATAGGGGAAGTATAATGTAATAAGCAGAGCCTGGCCCTTTCCTACTGTGTTGTTCATTGCCGATTGTGTTCGGCAAACTTTGCATCTTTTTTGCAAGAGCTGTCCAAGTGTAACTAGGTAGTGAGCTGGCTGGGCTCTGTGGTTCAAGTATCTAGTTGTTCAGCCAAAAGTAGGAAATTCTATTTTCCACTGTGTATTGGAGAAGGACCATCCTGTGTGGCCATGGGGATGCTGCACAGACCCAGGGCACCTCAAGAAGAGAAGAACAGGAAATGACTTTTGAATACTCTCTACCTAGATCATGAAAGGGATCACTGTACATCAGAATGGACTTGATGGCACACACGATCTGGTACTCCATTCACTTCAGGATCCGATTTAGAGATTTAGTTCAGCCAGTTGATCTGAGTTGATCTGATCTGATCTGAGTTAGATATGAATCCATATCAAAATTATGAAATTGGAACCTCAACACCATCCATTTCATTGGCTTCTGGAAATTAAAATTGCTTCAACTTTTTTGTTTTGATTTTGCTATTTCATGTATATATAGTCCCCCTGAGGAGCTATCTTCTCTCTCTCTCTCTCTCTCTCGCACACACACACACACACACACTCTCACACACACACAGAGAGAGAGAGAGAGAGAGAGAGAGAGAGAGAGAGAAAGAGAGACATTTCAAGATAAGATAGCATCTCAGGGGGACTATTTCTAACAAATTACACACATTTTTGTGGTATTCACTTCTATGTTATTCTTTATAAATGACAAAAGTGAAAGTTTTTTTTCTTATATAAAATTGTCAAGTAAGATCCAAACATAAAGAGTAATGAAAGATGGTTTGGACCAGGGAAGAATTAGGGAAAAAGGAGTGAAATTCAGATACTCATACAATGAATGGAGGAGAAACATAAGATACACCAAAGACCAAACTATTAACAAACCCTAACAACGTTCTTTAGGAAATTTTGATGAGAGAGAGTACTAGTGAGATATTTGCTCAACCCGTATCAATAACTAGAGGTGGTGGGATAATGGTGAAGGATAAGTCTCACTACCTAATGCATTAAGATCGATGCAGAGTGAACAGATTACTACTTAAATAAATAAACTGAGGAAGAGAGAGGATTAGGGTAGGCTATTCAGATTTACTATATAAAAAGTTTAAAAGTGAAGAGACAAATAATCAGATGAATCATGACAGTCAACAATCACTAAAACAATCTTTTCAATGATGTGTAACTAACAGCTAAACAAAAAAGCAGAAATGGCTGGAGAGATCTAAGTCAATAACATCACCCAACTCTAAACTGTGAGTGATTGAATCCCAGATTTTTTTTCTGTCTTTCTGTCCATTACACTGCTTTGGGATTCTCCTTATGTTGTGCTGTTCTACCATATTTTGGAGGCATCTTTTCTTTTCATGTTCAAACCTGAATCAGTCCAAAGTAGAGATGGAATTCAAATGGACCATGAAGCAAATCCTTCCCATGAACTGAAATGTTTTGTAGTTCAGTTTTGGGTGCTTCAGGGAATCGCAACTACCCAGAAGAAAATAACTTCCTCAACTATTATCAACGCTGGTGATTTGTACAATTTGCTTTGGCCAGACAGCCTGATGCTACTCAATAAATCCTTCAGGCAATGCTAGAATGGGCCTTGAAAAACTTTTGTGTAGGATTCATTGTTAGGTCAGCCAGCCAGCCATGGAGCTCCTAATCTTCTCTCTGGGGTGCTTTTTATCCCCCCCCTCTTTTTTGCTGGCGCCGACCATGGTTGGTGGGTTTTTGTTTTTTGTTTATTCTTCTTTTTTTTTTGCTAACACCAACCAGCTGACCTGCAGGCTGGGTCAGCACTCCCCCCCCTTTTCCCCTAGCACCAACCAGCTGGCCCACAGCAGGGTCGGCACTTTTTTTCCAGTATGGTACTGACCAGCTGGCCTGTTTATTTTGACAAATGCCCAGATAGGTGCTTGTCAAAATAAATAATAAGCAAAAACAAAATGGAACAAAATGAAAATTTCCGTTTCGTTTCGTTTCATTTTTTAAAGGGCACTTCGTTTTTTTGTTTCATTCTGTAACAAAATGAAAAACGAAAAACAAAACAAAAATTCATTTCATGCCCATCTTTAGTCATAAGGTTTGTGTAAGTTCATGGTATTTGAATGGCGATGGGCCATAAACCACTGGGAGCTGCCATTTTCCAGGTTCATGCCACTTTCTAGCAGGAAATGTTTTGGACAGGCCCAAATCCACTTCATGCCTGGTTTATTTATTTATTTATTTATTTGTTTGTTTATTTATTTATTTATTTATTTTCAAGATTTTTTAGCTGCCGCACTACCAAGAGGTCTCTGGGCGGCATACAACAAATATTAAAAACTATAAAATAAAATTATTAAAACTATAAAACAATACAGTTACAACAACATACAGTACAATTATAAACTATAATTTATTGGTCCAATCCACTACTTTGGATTTTCTCTGAATTGGTCCAAATCACCCTGATTCAGTTAAGGATTTGGTAAAATTAGTCTTCATTTTAGTCTACAAATCACATCAACATCACACAAAATTGTCCTTGGTAAGATATTATTTGTCAGGCCTGTCTTGGAACACCTTCTTTGGTTCTGGGATCCACAGCTTATGGAGGATATCAAGAAGTTGGAATGTGTTTAGAGGCGGGGAACAGGCAAATTAAAGGTTTGCACACCTAGCTCTACAAGGATTGGTTCAAGTAGCTGGGCACATTTAGTCTATTTAGGAGAAGACTAAATAGGTAATATATGATAGATCTTCATATATTTGAAGGGTTGTTACTGTGGAAGATGGAACAAGCTTGTTTCCTGCTGCTCCGGAGAGGAGGTGTTTAAACAGTGATGAGATGTCTGCGGTGCTTTAAATTGGGATTTTCTGTTTTAGCAAGAGACTGGACTTAATGACCCCTGTGAGACAGCTGTGGATGGCCAGCAGAATGATCAGCTTCCCACCTGGGCCGAGGCCTGACACGACCCTCATGGGTAGAACAAGCCTTGGCAGGGAAATATATAGACTAGAGCAGTGGTTCTCAACCTCTGGGTCCACAGATGTTCCTGGACTGCAACTCCCAGAAGCCTCCACCACTTGCTGTGCTGGAAGGGATTTCTGGGAGTTGTAGTCCAGGAACATCTGGGGACCCATAGGTTGAAAACCACTGGACTAGAGGAAGGTGTGGAAGGCTGAGGGAGGAAAGAAGAAGGAAGCCAAGGAATTTGGCAGGAGGGAAGGACAAACCTCCCTGCAAGAGAAAGAAGCCCGCAAGGAGCTCAAGCCCAAGGACAGACCAGAGGGGCTGCAGCTTCAGCATCTCAACTAGTAGGTTGAGTGGGTAAGTGAAGATGCTAAGGAGGAGAAGCCTTGGCCCTTGTCTCTTCCCTTCCCCAGCAGCTTGTGGAAGCTAATTCCCTGCTAAGGGAGAAAAGCCAAAGGGAATGCAGCTGGTTCCTGGCGAACTGGTTTCCTAGAAGGACATTCTGGCCAGGCTGAGCGAGAGTGGGGCAACTCCCAGCCAGCAAAAGGATTACTCCCTTACTGCCCCTGGGGGCTGGTGCCTGCAGGGAGAGCTAAGCCTTCCTGAAGGGCAATGGAGGACTGCCAGGGTGGAGCCTGAGCCCGCAGGACTTTGGTGGTCATCTCTTCTCCTTGGAAGCTGTGGAGTAGCCTGCTCCGGGGGTTGCTGAACTTTGGGTGTGGCCTGAGAAGGAATATCAGCCTCACCTTGAGAGATTTGGACTCGACCAGCACTTATGGCCAGGCCTGTTTCCCCTTCCTTTGCAAAGTCCTAATAAAAGTCTAATCTCACTGTTGGTCTTTGGCCCATTATGGAGGGGTTGGCAGGGGCCCATCTCAACCTCCATGGTCCTTTTCATCCCTAGTTTTCCATGATGCTATGAATGGTAGTCTGAACAGTCTGGAAGACAAAAAGTTCCCCATCCCACTTTTATTGTGTATGCATAGATTTCCCATCTTGATTTTATTGTCTATGCTATAGATTTTCTTGACTTAGTGTATATATGGAAGCTGAAGTCCTCCACCAGTTGAGTTCTATTATTCTAGCCCATATACAATCTTTTATTTTAGCCATAGATACTTCAGCGATGTGCATCCGATGTACAAATGAACAACACACAGTGCTTCCCACTAAAGTTGCTATGTTCTGGATTTCAATGGGATGTGGAGAACTGATCCCTAATGGCCTTTTACAAATGCCACCTAAGCAAATACCTTTTTAAGTAAGAAAACTTGCTGAATTCTGTTGCAGCTATCCTGTGGGGCATATTCCACTTTCAAAGCAGGATGTGTTTATGGAGACTCTTTACAGAGCTGAATCTTCCCACTGGACACATCCCATTTCCCATATGAAATGTTCTCAGTGCTACTTTGCATGTTCCAGCAGCAAATCTTAGGAGAGCTCATCACATTTCCTGCTGATCTCATGTCCCACTACACATGCACTTGGGAACTCCAGCACAAAACCTCCTAGGAACTACATGGCATTATCCAATATAAAAAATGAGAAAGAAGGGAAGATGCATTTTCTGTAGCATCAGTTTCTGTGAACTGCCTGCTTTTTTAAAACTGAACCACAAGCAAGCAAGCAAGCAAGCAAACAGACAGACAGAGACAAAAAAGATGAATAAAAATAATTGACAGGTCAGAAACATCCTATAAACTGAGATTTCCAGAAAGGGGAATCTAAGTTTGGGGTTGGATCTTTATCAATCAATCAATCAATTTTATTTTACAGCCAAAGGCCCAATAAAATACAGTATACATTCCAACAAGTACACATTCCAATAATTAAAGGAAATTTTATGCTGTCATGGCATGGGTGGGTAAGGGAAGCTCTGGAAGGAGAACCAGAGCAACCCACAGGGATAGAAATTGGCACTAAGGCAGCGAGCCATTACACCACAATGCCCAGGCATTAAAAACACCTCACAGACAAAATTTAAACCCTCTGCAAGTTCTGCTCACTCTGAGATTTTTATCCTTGCTCGGAGAACCAGAAATGCATAGTAATTCCTTGAAATTCCAGTTGAGACCCTAAGACCTGACAACTGTATCAGTGAACACATTCCCTGCCACTCACACCCAAATGCAACAAAGCTGAATTATATTATATTTATTTATTTATTTATTTATTTATTTGATGTATATACCATCCATCTGGCAGCATGGACACACTGGACAGTTTACAATATTACAAATGACATAAAACACAATTTAAATACAAACAATCAAATCAGATAATTGAAATTAAATTAAATTAGAGTAGAGTAGAATATCAAATAATTAGTGGCAATAGCAATCCATCAACAAATGAAGGGAAAATAAAATAAAATAAGAAAAGATTAAGAAAAAAAGTTAAAATAAAAGCAGATGGTGAGCTGAGATTGTTACTAAAATCACGCTAATTTAAGATGATCTGGACTCAGGGAAAGCCTGCTTAATTACAGATTATTTAACAGTTCCAAGTGAGGGGTGAGGGCAGGTGGATTTCGGGCAGTAGAGAATTCCAAAGATGAGGAACAACTACCTCAAAGGCCCAGGTTTTTGTCTTTTCAATCTGGGCCTCCGGAAATACTCAGATGCTCCTCTTGGGAAGAGCAGGTAGCATGGGCTGTTGTTGTTGGAAGGAGGCATTTTGTCAAGTAACGAGATTTAGCTGTGCTTTTTCTTTTAAACAAACAAACAAGCATGTTCTTGTGCTGTGTAATTCGATACTCTTGGATCTGCCATTCCAATAATAATACATTAAATGGTAAGCAATTTTTTTCCTTATTGTATTTTTATTTATTTATTTATTTGAATATTTCTACCCCGCCTTTCTCCTTGGAAAAGGACTCAAGGTGGCTTACAATAATGAGGGACAATATACAGCCCAGAACATTTAATAGATATTCAAGTTAAGAACAGGGAATTAGAAGAGGCCTCTTCAAACATTAAAAGGTAACATTAAAGCTATAAAGAGCCAGAAAAAAGGAAAAAAATCCATCAATTCATGAGGTGTGTAAACTAACACGGAAAACACTGGTGTTTAGAGATGGGCACGAAACAAACTTTTAGTTTGTTTCGTTATTTGTTATTCATTTTGTTAGCTAATGAAATGAATAACGAACCAACCATCAAAGAAAAACAAAACAAAACAAAACAGAAATTTCAGTTTTGTTTGCTTCGTTTTTTGTTACCCCCACCACCTTGTCCTCGTCGCAGTCCTCCTGGTCCTGGAACTCAGCGTAGAGGCACTGGTCCCAAGCCAGCACCTCAAAAAGCCCCCAGCTGGAGACTTTAAAAAAGAGTGCCGACCCGGCCCCTGGGGCTGCGCGGTCAGCACTCAAACAAACAAACAAACAAAATGAGGCACTGGCTCCAAGCCAGTGCCTCAAAAAGCCCCTGCTGTAATCTCTGTAACCCGCCCCAGTCAGCAATCTGGCCACTGCGTTTTGGACCCATTGAAGTTTCCTGATACTTTCCATCGGTAGCCCCACATGGAACACATTACAGTAGTCCAGCCCGGAGGTCACTAGGGCATGTGTCACAGTGGTCAGAGCAGGTTTTTCAAGAAATGGGTGTAACTGGCATGCTAGTTTTAATTTTGTAAGTGCACTCCTGGCCACAGCTGTGCCCTGTATTATATTACATGAAACAGCCTTGGTAAGTTTCTTCAAGAGATACATAATATAACTTATGATAATTGTAATTACACAGATTTTTATGTCCTTAATTTGCAGCAAGTTGCATGTGGTGAAATGTTCCCTTTTTAGAACAATGTTCTTCCAATAATAACACAAATATCAGCTCCCTGTTCAGACACATTCCTGTGCCAAATAGGGCCCTTCTAAATATGGCTTGTCCTAAATACATTTGAGACACATGTGAAATGCTGTTAGGAACCAGTGTTGCCCTTTAAAACTGGTGCTTTGTTGTTTGTTTGGTCTGCCTTTCCAAAAGTATTTTCTGTTCATCTGGTGGCTTCAGAGACAAAAATAAGCCATTTCTTCTTGGGCTTGAGTCTAGTTGTCAAAAGAAAAGCAAGTGAAAAAGAAAAAGAAAAAAAAGGAGAAAGACGACTTCTGTCCTGTCTTGTCCATCATCACCCACTGATACATCAGATGGTGGAGATTTTAGTACAGTCGGCTAGTTTATGGTTGCAAAATATAACTTTATTTTCAACTCTGATGCTATGAATCAGGGAACTGAAAAGTTTCAGAGCGAAGGACTTAGAAATGAGCTTTAGACATTCTTTTGCAAAAGGAATATATTGCTATGTTGCTCGTTACTCTGAAGCAGTCAGATGATCAGTATAATTACAGCAGGGCCATTTAGAAAAGTCTCCCATTTTATGACACCTTTTGAACATGTTGTGATCCTGTTGCTTTGCAGCACGCTGGAGAAATATAGTTTTCCCTAGAATCTCCACTCCAACAAAACAATTTTCCATCCCTACTTTGGTAGATGAAACACTAATTTCTTTTGGCATCTTGTCACAGTGCCAGGTGACTCATCTGTACTATGAGTAAACTGGGACCAATCCCAGTGAGGCTAAAATGGAGATTGGAGAACTGAGGACAATGCCAAGGGTTCAGCTCTTCAAAGGAAACTTCAGAGGTAGCGTCCAGTAGCCTCTACTGCCTAATAGCTTCTTCTTCCAGACATTCTCTTCTCACATAAGCACCAGCTATGCATTTTTTTGTCTTGTCAATGTGATCTATAATTCTTTTTTACATTTTGTCATTGGTTTAGTCATTGTATTGTGCTGTCAAGTGAATTCCAGGTTAAGGGAACTCTGATAGAGTTTTCGTGCTGTTTCCCAAAGGACAGTCATAGTTTAAAAAAAAATCAAAAACCCAACCAGATGGAGATGGAGATCGTACATGATAGGAATTCTTTGGTAGTTATTTTGGACTAGCAGTACATGCACTTCACCTGAGTAACAGTTTACTCTTCTAGAGCTGCATCAGATGGTAATCTAAATAGACTGCCTAGTAATCAGCATAAGCCGTCTCCATTCTATCATACTAATAATATGACCAATGAAAGGAAACTTGAAGGAAGCTGGGCTGATCTAGTGGTAGAGCTATGCAAATCACAACCGGGTGATTCTTAAATGCTGAGGGCACCAGAGGTTGGTGCAGAAATTGTCATATTAGCTGAGGAATCCTAGGAGTTGTAGTCGAAGCACTGGGCATTGGGTAGACCACTGAACACGCTAGGTACAGTCCTCGTTTTTGTCACTGTTGATTCCTGTGATGTGAATGATTGTGCTACTGGCTTTCAAAACATTTCAGAGCTTACGAGAGGAGACTTAAATTGTCAACTACTACTACAAAAGAAATTGTCATATTTGCTCTCATGCTTTTATAAAAGCATGGTGTGGAGGCATTGGGGTGAGATTTCATAGCATACACAGTTCCGTACATTAAACATCTATTAACACAGACAGGGGAAATCTGTGTCTCTCCAGATAAACTCCCATCATTATTGCTCATTTATATTATCGCCCACATAATTGCTCTTGGGGGGGGGGCTGAAAATGTTTACAGCTTAAGAGACCCAGGAGCCAGCTGATGGGGAAAGAGAATATCGCCACCCCCATGGTAAAAAGTTGTGACTTTGATAACCATCATAGTTTCTCAGTGGGCCCAGAAGTTGATGCCAATAGAGTTCTTCACACCCTTCGGCATGTTGCCAGTCTGACCCCCTTTATTTTTCTTCATTAAAAAGGAACCCATTTTTGGTCTTTCATCAGCTGGCTTGGATTTCAATAACAGACCCATTAAAAATTCCTGGACCAAATGACGTGCATTTCCATCAAAGCACAACAAAGCACAGAAAGCCTCAGTTGCCATTTCATGAGATAATAGATTTGAAGGAAGTGCCTCCCCTTTAATCAGAAGAGCTCCCCTCCTTCCCCCTTGCCCTTTCCAGTTCTTCAGCCCCAATGCACACCAATTCTTAGCTCCTGCGTTGGGGCGGGAGGGGAGAGGGAGGTTCTCACAGGCTGCTTGGCTGAAGGTTCCCTTGTTAAGCTATTGGCAGCACATAAGCAAGCGAGATGGCTAATAATCTCTTGGTATTTTAACATTTGATAACCGTCTCCTAAAATATTAATCAAATAATAACATATGGTCCTAAAAATAGCCTCTCTTGACTCCATTCTGCACTGTTCTTCTTAGGGCTTCCCAGACAGTCCTGGC
>JAHTLZ010004198.1:0-17487 GCA_023846285.1 Phrynocephalus versicolor
TAAGCATCGAAATAAATAAATAAATAAATAAATAAATAAATAAATAAGATCAAGTTTGGCCAGCAGAACGGGGCCCTCTTGTTTCCTCAACCCACCCTTGCTGCCCTTCTTTCTCCATCCATCACCACCAACACCTTGGAGGGTGACCTCAAGTCAACCCTGGTCGCCCTTTTTTCAGGGGTTTTCCAGGTAGAGAGTATCCTCAGAAGAGGACTCCTGTCCCCTTCGCCTGGGGGCCCTCGTGGGGCTGAGCACCTTTGCCCAGGGCCACACAGGTTCCCCTTTCCAGGACCTTTGGAAGGTAGATGTCAAACGTTATTCAGTACACCAGGGCTGTCCAACTTTGAACAAGCCGGGGTCTACTTTTTCTGGCCCAAAGTGCCTGAGGGCTACTACACTAATAACTCTACTGACAAATTTTCTCCATTCTAAGCACATGCTTGTAAGTAAAAAAATTTGTAAGTAGAGCAGCAGTTTCCCATAGGAATGCATTGAAATTTGTTCCCTCTGGAACGGATTAATTGATTTTTCAATGCATTCCTATGGGAAGGCTGACCATGCACCTGCTTCCCTTGCACATGCTCAATCATCTGGCCAGCGGGGGGAGCAGGGGACCAAACCATGGCCCTTGAACTGCCCCACTCAGCTGAGACAGTGGCCTGGCAGACCCAAAACTTTGCTGGGGCATTGGTAGTCCTTGGGATGATGGGGGAGGGAGTGGTGGATAACTTATCTCCTCACTTTTTATTGGTGGCTGGCGAGCTACTTTTGAACCCTTCATGGGCTACCAGTAGCCCGCGGTCTACCTGTTGGGCAGGCCTGCAGTACACCAATCAGGTCATTTAGACCCTGACACATAACGCTGTTACAGCAGTAACTCATTACAGGCGTCCACCCTACTTGTGATGCACTCCTTCCAAGCTCCGTGTTCACGCAGCTCAGGCAGAGTGCAGGATCAGGTCCCACCCACCCTGGCCCCTAAATCTGTGTCCTCGCGTGGCCGCTGGCCTTTTGTCGTCTCCAGGAGAAAAGGGGTGCTGAGCCCACAGAAGCAGGCAGCTGTCCTCCCCCGTGGAGGGGCGCAGGCGGCCGATTCCACCACCCCACACCCCAGAGTCAGAAGCAGGGCTCAGTCGGGCAGGCACCCAGGCACCGTTTTGATGCAAACAGCACGGCGGCCCAGCCTCGTCTCCACACCGCCTTTCCCTTAATCTGGCTGATTAAGATTGATGAGGCAGAGGGGGTGCATAACATTTGCCTCGGCTACTTGGCTGCCAGAGGAGAAGAGTGTCAGAGCTTGTTATTTTTGGGGGAGGAAAAAGTAATATATAGAGGAGTGAGGGGTCACTTCCTCATTGCTGCCAAGACAGATTAACACAGGTTTCTGGAGCTCTGCATTAGCCCCAGAGCCATGGAAGACGCAAATGACTGACCGACTGGGCACCGAACAGGACCCCTGCACCGTTGTCTTTGGGGGCGGGCAGGGGGTCGCTGTTGGGAAAGAGGCAGCCAATGGGTTCCGTAAGAGGCACAGGGGATCCCACACGGGCCCCCTCCCACCGCAGACGACCCCGGTCTAGAAAGCAGAGCAGGTCAAGAGGAAGCCTCTGGAGTGCACAGGTCTCCCTAGCTGCTAATAGATGTGGCTCCTTCTGCAACAGATTTCCGCCTGGGGCGGTGTCCATTTTTCAGTGAAATGAAGAGATGGGGTGGGTGGGTGGGGGAGGGAAGCACTGCTGGCAGGAATAAAAGAGGGGATAAACCTGTTATCTAGTTGCCGCCCCTGCTCACCGGCTCCATCATTCCAACAAGGGTGGTGGTGGTGGTGGTTTGACAGACGGGAAAGGAGATGATAACAGCATCATCTCTGGAAGCACAGTCTGCAGCTCTTGCCCGCCACACTCCAAATGCATGCATGCACGCACAAACACGCACGCACACACACTGGTCGAGAGAGATGAGACGGGCACCGAGGATTAAATCAATAACCTCAGTTTTAATTAGGGATGTAGCATTTCCAGATATGTGGAAAACATTGGGGGGGGGGAACTCCCCCCCCTTTTTCCTTTCCTTTCCTTTTATTTTATTTTATTTTGCAGACTTCAAAATTTCTGGAAATTTTACACCTCGAGTTTGCATTTTTTTTTTTTTAAGATAGAAAACGAGTATAAAGACTCATATTTCTGCTTGGAGAAGCCAGGATGAAATTACAACCGGCCAGCAGCGCCTACTTGATCATAAAAAAAATTAAATTTCAGCTTGCACCCAACATCTAAAGAATGCATCTTCTGAACTTTTATTTTTCAGCATATTCACCAAGCGGCTGGCCACACAGATGGTTCAGCTTGCTGTCTGGAACGCCGCAGGGGACAGGCTGGTGCTCTCTTAAAAACAGCAATTGGTGAAACAATCCTTCCTTATTTCGGTTTGCCAAGAAACTGCCTGAAGTTGTTTCTCAACTGGTCCTTTAAGAGAAGGCCACAAAAGGGACTACACACACACACACACACACAGTGGAAATACAGATTTTATGTTATACAAACAGTTTGTATAACATAAAATCTGTACAACATAAAATTTTTTGGAGATAGGGGAAATTTGCTTAACAGAATTGCCTATGGGGCGAATCCGTACAAGATAAAAATGGTCGCAATTAGGGATTACTCTGTTTTCAATGCATTCCTATGGGAAATTTGTATAAAGGAAAATTTGCTTAACATAATTTTATTTGGAACAAATTAATTCCTTTATACAAGGTACCACTGTAGAATCAACAATGTTCTATATATCGAGCAGGGGAAGTGATTAATTTACTAGTATCCCGGAGTGGCTTGCTTATTAAGCCACTTCACCATCCTGGCCGGAGCCATTCCCATGTCAATGGTCAGGCCCCGTGGTTCTCAACCTGTGGGTCCCCAGATGTTCCTGGACTGCAACTCCCTGAAGTCTTCATCCCTAACTGAGCTGGCCAGGATTCCTGGGAGTTGCAGTCCAGGAACATCTGGGGACCCACAGGTGGAGAACCACTGTTCTAGCCAAACCTCGACCATTCCCAAGAGGCCCACATGGGCTTGCTCCCTGGGGTTAGCGTGGCTGTACCCTCTGTGTCTAGCAAAAGGACACAGATGAAATGCTGACAGGAACCGAATGACGCGAGCCAGCCAACCAGCCAGTGGCAAAAGACTTCAACCTCCAGACTGGCTTTGCTGAGCCCAGATTCCTAGCCAGGGTGGGCTGGGCACCGCAGGAGACGCTGTACATCCACCAGGCCTGTGCCCCAAGAATGACACAAGGCAGGAAGATGCACCCACTGCTTTCCCCATCACCCACTCCAGGCTCTGGGGCAGCTTGAGAGCCGAGCCAGGGGAGGGATGCCTCTCTCCAGAACCATGACTGATCTAAGGTTGCAGAGAATGCTCCATCAAACCAAGCACCCGCGGCAGGAAGGTGCCGGAACTCCAACCCTCTGAAGCACGGATGGGGGCAGCTAGTGGCTGCCTGCAGCTGCTTGCCTTTGATCTCCTCTTCAGCTGCAGGGCTGAGATTGAACATTTGGTGGACGGCTGAAGGGCCTTTTGCTCGCGTCAGGCATCGCAGTGGAGGAGCTGCAGCTTTGCAAAGGAGGAGGAGGAGGAAATGCAACAAAAACTTTCTGTGTGAGGGGAAAAGAGGGGAGTTCTGTGCAGCTGAAGGCAAAGACGATCCAACACCTCCTATATCTGCATTTGCAAACCCCCAAAGAGATAGTTTAGAAGGATATGTCCCTATAAACAAACAAACAAAAAACAAAACAAACAAACACTGTCAAGGTGTGGTGATCCCTGAGCCTCGTCTGAAAGGAAAGGAGCCTATAGGTTCCTGGGTCCCCCAACCACCCCCACTCCAAGTGGGTCAGCCATTTTGGCAAGCTGTGATTAAACAACAAAGAACACTTCCATGCAAACAGCATAGCAAATGCTGAGTTTGAAATCCACAGCTTCCGCACAATTGGCTGAAGCCACCACACATCTTTCTCTGATTAGAAGCGCAAATGAACCATGGGACGCTGAACCCACCCCAAAAAGTAGGACTGCCACAGCTAAACCACCCCTAGCAGACACCTCTGGGAGGCTAGAGAACCGCAACACAGAATAGAAGGAGGAGGGAAGTCTTGGAGAAAAGGGGAAGTCCTCATCATTTGGAGGAGGACAAATGTCCCCATTTTCAAGGATGGTTAAAAAAAAAGAGGACCCAAATAATTACCACCCAGTCAGCTTGACTTCAATTCCTGGAAAGATCCTAGAGCAGATTATTAAGCTGACAGGCTGTAATTATTTAACAAGCAATGCTGCCATTACGAGAAGTCAACACAGGTTTCTTAATACCAAGACATGCCAGACTAATTTGATCTCTTTCTTTGCTAGAATTACAGGACTGGTGGATGAGGGAAACATTCTGGGTATTGATTATCAAGATTTCAGTAAGCCCTTTGATAAGGTTCCCCATGGTATACTTGCAAAGAAGTTAGTAGGATGTGGGATAGACAGTGCTACTGTTAGGTGGATTTGTAATTGGTTGACTGATCGCACACAAAGGGTGATCTCATAAATGGTCTCTCTTCAGCTTGGAGAGACGTGACCAGTGGGGTACCCCAGGGTTCTGTTCTGGGTCCGGTGCTGTTCAATATCTTTATTAATGACTTGGAGGAAGGAATCAAGAGTATGCTGATTAAATTTGCAGATGATACCAAATTGGGACGAGTACCTAATTCCCTAGAAGATAGGATGAAAATCCAAAATGACCTTGACAGATTCGAGTGCTGGGCCAAAGCTAATGGAATGAGTTTCAACATCGAGAAATGTAGGGTGCTGCATTTAGGTTAAAAAAAAAAAAGGAATTGCATAGATATAGGATGGGGGACACCTGGCTGGAGAATAGTACCTGTGAAAGGGATCTGGGAGTCTGGGTGGACCACAAATTGAACATGACTCAGCAGTGTGACACAGCAGCCAAGAAAGACAATGCAATTCTTGGTTGCATCAACAGAAGCATAATGTCTAGATCAAGGGAAGTGATGGTAGCACTCTATTTTGTTCTGGAATACTGTGTTCAGTTCTGCGCACCTCAATTTAAAATGGATGTTAACAACCTCGAGCGGGTGCAGAGGAGGGCAAACAGGATTGTTAAAGGACTGGAAGAAATGTCTTACGAGGAGCGACTTAGGGAGCTGGGAATGTTTAGCCTTACAAAAAGAAGGCTGAGAGGGGATATGATAGCCATGTTTATAAATATGAAAGGATGTCATATTAAAGAAGGGACTGGTTTGTTTTCCATGGCTTCAGAGACTAGGACTCGGGGCAATGGTTTCAAACTGCAGGAAAAAAGAGATTCCATTTGAACATTAGGAAGACCTTCATGACAGTTAGAGCTCTTCAGCAGTGGAATATGCTGCCATAAAGGAGGGTAGTGGAATCTCCTTCTTTGGAGGTTTTGAAGCAGAGGCTGGATGGGCATCTGTTGGAAATACAGTGATGGGGGTTCCTGCGTGGCAGGGGGTTGGACTAGATGGCCCTTGAGGTCTCTTCCAAGTCTTATGATTCTAGGCTTCCCTCAATTTGGGGGCAGAATCTCTCTTTTTCAAACCAGAATCCCCATCGAATCCTGGATGGGCTGAACACAGCAGCACCTTAAAAGCACAAGTACCACCCCTTCCACCTGATATTTGCAGGTGGACTTTGTATCTCCCTTCAGCCTTCTCTTTTTTCTGGCAGAACACCGGGGCTGACTCAGCCGCCAAGTACGTCCCTCCCTTCGCTGTGCCTTTTGTTTTTATCACTTTGATTTTTATCTATCAGGCAGCTGTGATTTCTGATTCCAGGGACGTGCCGCTTGGGGTTTCGGCGGTGTCTGCTCAGACCTATCCAGCCCCCTTGCCCACCCCACCCCCCTTGCAGTGCACGGGCAGGGAGGACTTGGGATGCAGGCCATGTTCGAAATATCCTGGTTAGATTGATCTCGGCTTTGGAGGCGATGTGTCGGAATACAGATGCATCCGTGGCGGGGGCGGGCGGGCGTGTGGGCAGCTGCCCTAGCAGGAGGGCCTGTCAAGTCGCACCCCATGCCCGCACTCCACTTGGGGGGTGGGGGCCCTCCAGCCCTACTTGACATGCCCTGAGAATGGGCATGAGAACATCTGCCTGGCAGGGGAGGGGAGGGCCTGGGCACTGGAGCTGAATCTTGATGCTGCCAACGCCCCCCCCCCTTGAAAACCAACCCGACACTGCAGAAAGCTTCACAAAGGATCAAGGCCTTGGTTTCCTTTCAAACACGGAGCGGCGTGCAAGAGAAAGACAACGGACACTGTGCCACCCCTACTCAATTCGCGCACACCTCCTGCTGCTTGTCAGAAGGGAAGGTGAGGTTTCTGACGGACTACCCACGTCGACTTTCCCCCCGCCCTGCCAGCACCGGGGAAGGGACCATGGGGAAGGCTCCTCGGGGGTGGGCGGTGGTAGGGAAACCTCCAAGAGAGTTTTCACCGGGCGGTGGCTCTTGGGGGACAGAGCCCGTTGGCTTAAAGAGTGGCCACAGCCCCTGCCCTTGGTGCCCTCGCTCTTGAGAGGCTCCTCTTTGACGCACCCTGGGAAACAGCCGGGCACAAAAGGCAAGGGCAGAGGGCATTGCCTGCCATGCACAGCCAAGGGCGGGCAGCCTTTTTGACTCAAGGAGTGGCAGGCGGCACCTGGAGATGGATCGTGAGCCACGAGCTGGCACACGGGTGGCCGTGGCATAGACTGGCCGTGGGGAGCCATGGGCAGGGCCCCTTCATTCCCAAAGCCCTCCCCCTCCCACTTCCCCTCCCTTTCTCTAACACACATGGAAAGGAGCCTAGTAGTCTCACAAGGCTAGGAGAGTCAGGAAGGGTCCTTGGGTTCAACCCACTCACTGCCTGGGCTGGAAAGCCACCCCTCAAAGCCTCTGCCCCACAGAGGATGACGTCTGGCTGATCCATGGGGGGGGGGGGGAGAGAAGAGGGGCCATGGCCAGTCAGGGAGATGGGTGCTCAGCGTCCACGCAGGGGCAATGCAGCATGGGGAGGGCCCTTGGAGCAGGATCAGAGCAGACTTCCCATGGAGAGAGTGGGCCTGCGCGTGCACGCACACACACACACACACACGCACACACACACACACACACACAGAGAGAGATTTTAAGGTATAAGATAAACTGAAGAAAATTCTTTTTCTCTTTGTAAGAACCAGCATTAGATGTACAGTGGACCCCCCATATAACAAAGGCTTTGTATAACATAAAATCTGTACAGCATAAACAATTCTGGAGATAGGGGAAATCTGCTTAACAGAATTGCCTATGGGGCGAATCCGTACAACATAAAAATGGTTGTGATTAGGGATCACTCGGTTTTCAATGCATTCCTATGGGAAATTTGTATAAAGGAAAAGTTGCTTAACAGAATTTCATTTGGAACGAATTAAATCCTTTATACAAGTTACCACTGTTTATACACCGGCACGGCAAAGGTTCCCTCGCCAAGCATCCTCTTGAGAGACAAGAATATGGCACGAGAGAAAGGCCTCCAGATGCCACGGCAAAAATGGGCCCCAAGGTGCCCAAATGTGACAAGATAAAGAGGGAAGACGGAGGCACCTATGTTCCCCGCTCATTGCTGCCCCCTCTGTGTGGGGCTCTCTCCCATGTGCAATATTTCTGTCAACAAAAAAGGGCCCTGAGGGGTGCCTGGGGAGGAGATGCCTGGGGCGGAGGCCTGCATGAGCACCATAGAGGGTACCTGGGAGGGCACCATGCCTTCTCGTGTGCCAACAAGGCATCAGGGGGCCAGGGAGGGGCCAAGACAGGCGAACAAAAGCATGCAGGTGAGTTCCAGAAGGAAAAAAGCAAAAACATCACTACCCCAACCCAAGGGATCAAGCCGTGTGGTCCTGTTCTGGTGACAGAAGCCACAACAGGGCCACGTGGCAAAAGAAAGGGCAGGAGTTGTGGACTTCATCCCATCTCACAGTGGCCCCACCAGACGCCTCTGGGAGCGCATGAGACTAGAGATCTGTCTCCTGATAGCACTCCCCTGCTTCTGGCCCTTGAAGGACCCTGGTTTTAAGCCTGGAGATTACACATCTCCATCATGGTTTGTAACCTGGGATGGACTTTTCCTCCAGGAATCTGTCCAGTCCCCTTTTGAGGGCATCCAGGCCAAATGTCACATAAGAACATAAGAAGAGCCCTGCTGGATCAGGCCAAAGGCCCATCTCGTCCAGCTTCCTGCATCTCACAGTGGCCCCACCAGATGCCTCCGGGAGCCCACAAGACAACTAGATCTCTGTCTCCTGATAGTCCATTCCCCTGCCTCTGGCCCTTGAAGTACCCTGGTTTGTTTTAAGACTCCATCATGGTTTGTAACCTGGGATGGACTTTCCTTCCAGGAATCTGTCCAATCCCCTTTTGAAGGCATCCAGGCCAGATGCCATCACCACATCCTGTGGCAGGGAGATCCACAGACTAACAATGTGCTGGGTGAAAAAAAATATTTTCTTTTGTCTGTTCTCACTCTCCCAGCCCTCAATTTGAGTGGATGTCCCCTAGTTCTGGTATTTTGTGAGAGGGAGAAGAGCGTCCCTCTATCCACTTTACTCATACCCTGCATTATTTTGTATGTCTCAATCATATCCCCCCTCAGGCGCCTTTTTTCCAGACTAAAGAGCCCCAAATGTTTTAGCCTTTCCTCATAAGGGAGGTGCCCCAGCCCAGTAATCATTTTAGTCGCTCTCTTCTGCACCTTTTCCTACGTCTTTTTTTCCTCTGACCCAGGACTTCGAGAGACCAGGGCAGCTCCATGCACACATTTTCCCTCTCTGTGCCTGATGCGTTCGCGTGCCAGAGGGGCAGGGAAGCTCCTGGGGTGTGTGTGACATTTTAGCATTCCCCTCACACCCGCCGCCCCTCCTCCAGCTCTGAAACGCCAAGGAGGTGACGGTTTCTCTCCTACTTGAAGATTCCCCCCCCCTCGCTGTCTTCCCTTCTATAGCGCCCCAGCCTGAGCTTTTAGACAATTAACAAATGCATTTTCTTTAAACTGTTTGACATTTTGATTCATTACGTTCGTGAGGTTGCAAGCGAAACACATGTTTTGGTGGCCACATTTAATGCAGGACGTCAGGCTCCGCTTGTCACCGGGAGAGAGAAAACAGGGAGCGGAGTGATACTCAGAAGCGCCAGGACTCCGCCGAGGAGACAAGAGATACCGCGGTCCAGCCAAAGTTATCCAGCCCGCGGGGGGGGGGGGGGGGGCAGGCCATTCCTGGGCTGCCCTTCCGGGCCTGACCCCAGGTGGCCCCTGGCAAGGTACCAGCTCAGTTAGCCCTTTCTTCGAGAGCCTGCAGGGTAGGGGGGCAGGAGGGAAAGGGGTCCAGGGGAAGCAGGAAAGCCCCACACCCTTCAGGCCCTTGCTCGGTCCACACACAGAAACACAAAGGGCTCCCTCTCTGCCTCTCTCCCGCCCAAAGCAAAAAGCAAAATGTTCTGCTTATACACTGCCCCATACCACTTTAAGTAGTCTCTGGGCAGTTTACAATTTTTTAATTACAGTGTGCAGGCTACACATTGCTCCCACCCCCCAGCAAGCTGGGTACTCATTTTACCGACCTCGGAAGGATGGAAGGCTGAGTGAACCTTGAGCCGGCTGCTACCTGGGATCGAACCCCAGGTCGTGAGCACAGTTTTACCTGGAGTACAGGCATTTAACCACTGTGCCACGAGGCTCATGAGCTCTTGACTTTGTATTACTACTATTATTACTATTCATCCTGGAGTTATTATACAGCCAATAACAAAAGTCCCGCCACCAAACAGCAGATGGCCTTCCCCTTTCACTCAGGGACCGGCACCTCTTTGGCCCTAGACCGGATCTGTCCATGAACCCCCCGAGAAGGCCTCGCTTGACTACACCCAAAGGATCGCCTTCGCTCCAAGCCAGTCATCTCTGGCATTCACTGGTGCCTGCCAAGTGGGGAGGGGCAAAGGTTGACCCCTCCGCCCTGCCCAGGATCTGCAAGAAAGGAAGGGCCATGCCTTCCACGGGATGCACCACCCACGCTGCCTTCTTCTAGCGACACCTTGAGCGCACAACCTTTTTCTCTGGAAGCCCGTTCCCTGCTGAGGACGGGGCCAGCTTAAGAACATAAGAAGAGCCATCCTGCTGGATCAGGCCAAAAGCCCATCTAGTCCAGCTTCCTGTATCTCACAGCGGCCCCACCAGATGCGTTTGGGACCGCAGGAGACTAGATATCTGTCTCCTGATACCACTCCCCTGCATCTGGCCCTTGAAGTACCCTGGTTTTAAGCCTGGAGATGACACATCTCCACCATGGTTTGTAACCTGTGATGGATTTTTCCTCCAGGAATCTCTCCAATCCCCTTTTGAAGGCATCCAGGCCAGATGCTATCACCACCTCCTGTGGCAGGGAGTTCCACAGACTAACAATGCGCTGGTTGAAAAAAATATTTTCTTTTGTCTGTTCTTACCCTCCCAGCCCTCAATTTGAGTGTATGTCCCCTAGTTCTGGTATTTTGGGAGAGGGAGAAGAGCTTCCCTCTATCCACTTGGCTCATGCCCTGCATAATTTTCTACGTCTTGTGCTGCGATGCTGCACTCAATGCCTGTGTGACCGTGTGCCCCACATTCTCAGATCAGCATGGGGACCGGACACCTCTAGAGCTGCAAGGCACAAGGTGCCCCTGAGAGATGCTGGGCCCGAGACCCTCGTGCTGGTGGCTAGGGGGCCTTTTTTTTTTTGCCAGAACAGGCAACTCCCGTCAACGAGAAAAAACAACCGCCCAGTTAAGAAGTCTGCCTCAGCACTGGCCATGGCTCACTCACAAGAGGCACCGCAGGGTTCATCCAGTTTTGAAACCAGGGACACCTGCAGCCGTTGTTGGTCCCTTCAGGGCACCTTTCAAGGCCCTGCAGGAAACTACAGACGCCTCCAGCTCTACCCAGGCTTTTGGTCAAGGAAGAGATCTCCAGGGAGATCCCTGGGTCGGGTCGGCACCAGCATCAGTTACGGAAAAAGAGAGCAAGTGGGCTCCATGCCAGGCCTCAACCTGCGACTCCCGACAATGCCTGGCTGGCCAGGGACCAGCCCGTCCCTCTGCTGTGTGTGTGTTTGTGGGTGTGTGGGTGTGGGTGGGTGTCATGCTTCCTGAGTGATGCATCTCCACGCACCCTCCTTGCCGGCGGCACTCCATGGACTCGAAGGCAGCCTGGCCGGCTTCTGCTTCTGTCTATGGGGATCGTAAGCCTTAATCCAGAAGATCACAACACACAGCGGTTCAGGCACCCACGTCAAGTAGCGGCACCCACCTTGGACATGGTGGCAGCGGGGTGGCTCAACTCACCCTCTTGCGCTGCTGGCAGCAGGGACTCCCACACCCCCACACCCCAGTGTTCACGCTGGAGCAAACCAGGCGAAGGCACCGCAAGGAAATGGGGGCCAAAGTCATAAGAACATAAGTAGAGCCCTGCTGGATCAGGCCAAAGGCCCATCAAGTCCAGCTTCCTGTATCTCACAGTGGCCCCACCAGATGCGTCCGGGAGCGCATGAGACTAGATCTCTGTCTCCAGATCCCACTCCCCTGCATCTGGCCCTTGAAGTACCCCGGTTTTAAGCCTGGAGATGATACACCTCCATCATGGTTTGTAACCTGTGATGGACTTTTCCTCCAGGAATCTGTCCAATCCCCTTTTGAAGGCATCCAGGCCAGATGCCATCACCACCTCCTGTGGCAGGGAGTTCCACAGACTTAACAACGCGCTGGGTGAAAGTCAAGCCGCAATTCTTCTGCCTCTGCTCCCAAAGATGATTTTGAACAGAGAAAGAGACTCTCAGCAGGAGACAACGCCCGTCGAGGGACTCTGCCAAGGGGACACACACGCTGTCACCCTGCCCCTCTTCTTCTCTGGGTCCAAGCGGAGGGCCTTCCGACCCCACCAAAAAGGCTGGCTTGCCCTCTTTCTCCACCGCTGTCTCCTTCCAGGGCATCATACCAGTCACCAGTGGGGCGGGCGGGGGGGGGAGGCTGGCGGTGGAGGAGAGAGGAGTGGGTTGCTGAGCCCCCCCCCCCAGGCATCAGGTGCCCATGCTTGCAGCCCTCTTACAGCCCACCTGGTGGTTGGTGGAGAGGCACCCCTTCCAGGAACTGGGAGCTCCTTTGGCAAGGCACTCCGGGGAGGTGACTCTGGTGCTGCCGGCGGAAGGGTGGGTCACGGGCACCCCCCGTGGATTTGGCATGTTGGAAGGCGCCCCTCTCGCCTGCCCTCCGAGGAGTCCCTGGGGAACAAAAGCCCACGTCGGTTCCTTGGGGGTCCTGACACCACAGAGAGAGAGGCCGGAGGATCTGCTGCCGTTTTCTAAGGCCCTGCCAAGTTCACCTTGATTAAATATAGGCTTCCTATCTCTCTACGGCACAGCCTGGAGATTAGGATGCACAGAACAGGGCCCCCCAGGTTCGGGCAGAAATGTCAGGCAGATTATCTCCCCCCCCCCCATCAAATGAAGTTTTGTTTGTACACAGCGGATCAGAAGGTGGCACAAACACCAGCCCGGCTCACCAAGCTGCAGGGTTATTGCAAGAGCAGATAATGGCAATCATTAAAAATTTATAGCAGAAACGCCGGCTGCTTGGTCTGACTGGGGCGGAGAAACGAAACATCCTCGCCTGCCTGCCTTCCACTTGAGCGGCGCCATGGTGGACCAGAGGAGCTTTGGGTGCTACCAAAGGCTTGGCTCCCTCTCCTCCACCCAGAGGCACCTGGGGATGGATAGGGGTCTGCCCCACCCCACCCCCCAGCCTTCTCAGGTCCCTCCTCCGCAAGGCACGAGATATTCCCGAGTGCCAGGCTCAGCTTCCCACCCAGTGTCCACGCCGCATGCCCACGGCCTGGTTGGTTCAAGAGCGGCAGCTGCCTCAACCCCCAAACTGAGTCAGGGTTTGCACGTGTTCCTCGTTCGTGCCGACAACCGGCAAAAACATTGGCCCGGGGTGCATGTGCATTGCAGGGGAAGCACAACGCCTCTCGTCTGCGCCTCGGCACAGGATTCTCCTTCTAGTCGCTCTTCACACCTCCCAAGGGCGAGGCGGCCAGTCGTTTCCAAGAAGGGAGCGGCCACTCCCGTCCCCTTTCCTTCCGGCCACCGAGGGCCAACCGCGATGACCACCGCACGGGGAGCCCAGCGTCTCTGCCCACGTCGCCCATCACGCTCTGCCCTGTTCTTCATTCGCCAAATGAGCGGGAAGACCCTCTCAAGCCCTGCCGCTAGAGATGGGCACGAATAGAAAAAAAAATGGTGTTTCGTTTCATTTCGTTAAGGAGTTCGTTTTGTTTCGTTTTTCGCGAATTTTTCACAAAAAATTCATTTCGTTGTCTCGTTAATTCATTATTTGTTTTTACCCGCTTTTTCCCCAGTGCCCAATGTGCGGCCCATGGGGTCTGGTCGGAGCGGGGGAGGGTGCCTACGAACGGGCGTGGGAGGAATAAAGAGGGGGAGCGGCGCCGGAGCCGCACTGCTCTGGTCACCTAAGTGTAGCCTCCTTATCTCCCCTCCCGATCGCCCCCCCCCGATAACGGACCACGGGAGGGAGGTGCAAGGGGGAGGTTTCGAAGCCGCACTGCTCTGGCCGCCTAAACACGGCCTGCTTCTTATCTCTCATCCCGGGGCTGGGCTGAGGCTCGAGCCTGCCGCATCCCTCGATGGCACCAACGAGGTGCGTGCTCCCTCTGTACAGCTCAGCGTGAAAGGACCTCCAGACCAGCACCAGGTAGGAGACATCTCCACCCCCCATTAGCGAAACAAACCGAACCGAACCAATTTTTCTCGGTTTGGTTCATTTTGTGTTAAATTTGCCCAGGGGGGGTCGTTATTCGTTTTGTTACGTAACGAAACGAATAACAAATAAGAAAACAAAAAAAATCATTTCGTACCCATCTTTACCTGCCGCTAATCCAGAGGACCGAGAAGCTCATTTCGTACCCCAGGTCACGAATTCTGGTCTAGTGCATCTCTCCCGACCTACTGCCTTCCAGAGCTGCAGACCTTCACAATCACCCCACTGGGACATGGAGACCCCACACATCTTTTGTGGAGCATCGCCTGTTGTGGTGGTTTAAATTGTTTGTATTGCCCTGCTTGTAAACCGCCCAGAGTTCCCTATGGGAAAATAATATATAAACTTAAGGAGCCTCGTGGCGCAGTGGTTAAATGCCTGTCCTGCAGGTAAAACTGTGCTCACGACCTGGGGTTCAATCCCAGGTAGCAGGCTCAAGGTTCACTCTGCCTTCCATCCTTCTGAGGTCGGCAAAATGAGTACCCAGCTTGCTGAGGTAGGGGAGGGCAAAGTACTGCCTGCATACTCTAATTAAAAACTGTAAACCGCCCAGAGACTACTTGAAGTGGTATGGGGCAGTATATAAGCAGAACATTCTGCTTTGCTTTGCTTTAAAAATAAACAAATAAACAAATAAATAAATAAATCTGGAAGGAAGCTCTGCTCTATCTGGGCACACACGGGATTATTGGTCCAGGGCTGGAGGAGGATATTGAGGCAGAGAAGCGCGGAAAAGAGAGGAACAGCCTGGGAGAAATTATTCCATTCCTAGACAATGACGTGACCCTACAAATTTCCCAGAGACGAACATCTTTCAAACTTATTCTGTACAATTTCACTGGGACCGTGACATTCCACTCGAAAGGAGATGCTTCCCAAGCCATACTGATGTCCTAATAATATGCCCGCTTTCGGGAAAACAGCCTTGAATAAGAGAGTCCACTTGGCATGACATGTAATCCCAGCACCGGAAGAGAGTTGCAGAGACTCTGTGCCTCCTGCGCTCCAGAAGAGCCCCTCTGCCAGTCCAGTCTTTTGCCACCGGTAGCCACAAAGGGGTGAAAGCACAACAGAAGCCTCCATAAACAATTTCTGCCCTCACACAATGCACAAGGCACAAGAGAAGTGTCTTCCAGACTAGAACCCCCACCCACCCACCCACTGAAGGCAAATACAAGCCACAGTGGCATATAATTACAGCAACTGCCTCTCCCAACCCAAGACAGTCCTTTACGTTAGTCAGAGGGCCTGTTTTAATCTAGGGATCCACAAATCTTTTGTTCAAAGATGGAACAGCCTGTTTCCATTCCTAGAAGTCTTCAGGAACAGTGTTTTTTTTTAAAAAAATAGCGGAGACTATATTTTGAATTCCCAATGCCATGAAGTGGGCAACTTTGGGATATCTGCAAATCGAACACTTCCTCTGTCCTTGGTGGAGGGGCAGGGTAAGCAAAATTTTACTTTGGTGTTCCATCGCTGATGGACTGCATCAGCAAAAATGCAGAAGCTCCACAAAAGAAGACCCAGATTTCGGCTGAAGAGCAGGAAAAACCTCCCAACTGTTGGAGCAGCCTGACCATGATGGGACCCATGATGGCCTTGGCAGGTGGCGATGCTCCAACACTGGAGGCACTCAAGACGAAATGTGGGCAACCACCTGGCCGGTACCCCTTGGTTTGTATTCCCGAACGGCCCCGGGGGGGGGGGCTCGGACTGGATGGCCTTATAGTACCTTTCCAACTTCACAATTCTATGAAAAGCGTGCATTAAAATAAGACAGTCGGTCTTGAAGGTGCCACAACAGTTTTGTCTTTTTCTTCTTTTCCTCCCACCCCCGACCCCCAACGATAAAACAAAAGAGAGTCTTGTAGCCTGGCAGATGTGATGAGCAGCTCTTGACTAAAATTTGTTGGCAGACCAGGGCTGCTTTACTGCCAGCGCTCGGTGCCCCTCAAAACGTCCTTCAGGGGGATGTTTGTCATTATCCACTGCATGTTGATCTTCCCCAGAAAAGCTTGCTGGCAAATTGACTTGACGGCTGGGCTGGTGAAGCAGCTCAGAGGGCGTGCCATTTGCCTGAGGTCTGTCTCTCTTGCTTCCCTCCTCTCGTGCCCACATCGGGAAGGAAAGCAGATCCTTCACGACACTGCCCACTGGCCAGGGAAAGTCCACCCTACCCTCGTGGGCCGCTAGTGGCGTGGCTGTGTGAAGGAAAGTGCCACTCTCCCATTTGCATGTTTGGAGCAACAACAAAAACAACAACAAAAAGATGGAACTCAAAAGCTTGCCCACCACACCCCAGAGAGCTTGCATCTCAAGCAGCTGCTACCATCCCATTTTTCACTGCAAAGTGTTTTAGAGAGGCTGTCATCTCAGCTGCTATAATTAGGCCCCCTAGTTAATGGGCCATTAAGATGGACAAGGAGACAGGAGCCGAGCCTCTGCCTGTCTGCAGTGGCAGGAGAGGAACCCCTCCTTCCCCGGCAAGGACCCAGCATGCCATGGCCCAAGGGGCTCGCCTTTCTTCCTCCAGGCCCTGCGCCCCTCTGGGAAGGGCTCCTGCCCCAACCCCACTGAAGGGCAAGGCAGCGACATGTCCAGCCCGCTGGCTCCTTTTATTTATTTTATTTTATTTTATTTATATAGCTTGTATGCCACCCACTACCCAAAGGTCTCTGGGCGGCTCACAATCAAAATAGACAATTAAAACATCAAAATTAAAATAAAATTAGAACAATAAAACATATAAATACAATAAATACAATACATTAAAAACACAACACTAAAATGGCCATCAGGACCCACAATCATCAGTTAAAAAAACTTCTGGAACAGGAAGGTTTTTACCTGGCGCCGGAATGTTATCAAGGTCGGCGCCAGGCAGATCTCACTTGGGAGGGCATTCCATAGTCTGGGGGCAATTGCTGAAAAGGCCCTGTTCCTACAAGGCATCCCTCTCAACTCCTTGAGGGATGGCTCTTTCAGGAGGGCTCCCTGGCTAGATCTTAGTTGCCGGGTAGGTTCATATGGAAGGAGGCAGTCCTTCAGGTATCTAGGTCCTAAGCCATTTGAAAAAGCAGGACTCCGGCCAGAGGTTACCTGGAGGGAAGCGAGCCCCGAAAACATTGGGTGGGCTGGGAGGAAACATGGAATGCAAAGAATGGGCCTTGCAAAGGGGGGTCCCTTCCCAGCTGGCCGAGACCCCACTTCTTCCCTCGATGGCTAAGGACTGGGACTCAACAGGCTCTTGCCAAAAAAAAAAAAAAAATTACAATTGCTTTCGGCTGAGACGGTCTGGGTGCCAATCACTGGTGGTACAAGAGGAGGAGATCTCTTGCTCCAGATCCAAAGAGAGGCCATCACAGGCCACATCGAGAGGAGCCCACGGGGGGGGGGGGAGCCCCAAAATGGGGGGGGGGGGGCTAGGGGGGGGGGGTGGTGGTGGTGGTGGCCAGAGCAGATTCGCAGCGCAGGGAGCTCAGTGGTGAGAGTCTTGAAACAGCAACAAAAGCCATCGAGACACACATTTTAATCCTTGTTTAACACAAAGTGCCTATTAGTGAACAGCTTAACGTCATTCTTTAATTTAAA
>JAHTLZ010004199.1:0-17460 GCA_023846285.1 Phrynocephalus versicolor
TAAGCATCGAAATAAATAAATAAATAAATAAATAAATAAATAAATAAGATCAAGTTTGGCCAGCAAAACGCTTGTTTCCTCAACCCACCCTTGCTGCCCTTCTTTCTCCATCCATCACCACCAACACCTTGGAGGGTGACCTCAAGTCAACCCTGGTCGCCCTTTTTTCAGGGGTTTTCCAGGTAGAGAGCATCCTCAGAAGAGGACTCCTGTCCCCTTCGCCTGGGGGCCCTCGTGGGGCTGAGCACCTTTGCCCAGGGCCACACAGGTTCCCCTTTCCAGGACCTTTGGAAGGTAGATATCAAACGTTATTCAGTACACCAGGGCTGTCCAACTTTGAACAAGCCGAGGTCTACTTTTTCTGGCCCAAAGTGCCTGAGGGCTACTACACTAATAACTCTACTGACAAATTTTCTCCATTCTAAGCACATGCTTGTAAGTAAAAAAAATTGTAAGTAGAGCAGCAGTTTCCCATAGGAATGCATTGAAATTTGTTCCCTCTGGAACGGATTAATTGATTTTCAATGCATTCCTATGGGAAGGCTGACCATGCATATGCTTCCCTTGCACCTGCTCGGTCATCTGGCCAGCGGGGGGAGCAGGAACCATGCCATGGCCCTTGAACTGCCCCACTCAGCTGAGACAGTGGCCTGGCAGACCCAAAACTTTGCTGGGGCATTGGTAGTCCTTGGGATGATGGGGGAGGGAGTGGTGGATAACTTATCTCCTCACTTTTTATTGGTGGCTGGCGAGCTACTTTTGAACCCTTCATGGGCTACCAGTAGCCCACGGTCTACCTGTTGGGCAGGCCTGCAGTACACCAATCAGGTCATTTAGACCCTGACACATAACGCTGTTACAGCAGTAACTCATTACAGGCGTCCACCCTACTTGTGATGCACTCCTTCCAAGCTCCGTGTTCACGCAGCTCAGGCAGAGTGCAGGATCAGGTCCCACCCACCCTGGCCCCTAAATCTGTGTCCTCGCGTGGCCGCTGGCCTTTTGTCGTCTCCAGGAGAAAAGGGGTGCTGAGCCCACAGAAGCAGGCAGCTGTCCTCCCCCACGGAGGGGCGCAGGCAGCCGATTCCACCCCCCCACACCCCAGAGTCAGAAGCAGGGCTCAGTCGGGCAGGCACCCAGGCACCGTTTTGATGCAAACAGCACGGCGGCCCAGCCTCGTCTCCACACCGCCTTTCCCTTAATCTGGCTGATTAAGATTGATGAGGCAGAGGGGGTGCATAACATTTGCCTCGGCTACTTGGCTGCCAGAGGAGAAGAGTGTCAGAGCTTGTTATTTTTGGGGGAGGAAAAAGTAAGATATAGAGGAGAGAGGGGTCACTTCCTCATTGCTGCCAAGACAGATTAACACAGGTTTCTGGAGCTCTGCATTAGCCCCAGAGCCACGGAAGACGCAAATGGCTGACCGACTTGTGCACCGAACAGGACCCCTGCCTGCACCGTTGTCTTTGGGGGCGGGCAGGGGGTCGCTGTTGGGAAAGAGGCAGCCAATGGGTTCCGTAAGAGGCACAGGGGATCCCACACGGGCCCCCTCCCACCGCAGACGACCCCGGTCTAGAAAGCAGAGCAGGTCAAGAGGAAGCCTCTGGAGTGCACAGGTCTCCCTAGCTGCTAATAAATGTGGCTCCTTCTGCAACAGATTTCCGCCTGGGGTGGTGTCCATTTTTCAGTGAAATGAAGTGGTGGGGTGGGTGGGTGGGGGAGGGAAGCACTGCTGGCAGGAATAAAAGAGGGGATAAACCTGTTATCTAGTTGCCGCCCCTGCTCACCGGCTCCATCATTCCAACAAGGGTGGTGGTGGTGGTGGTTTGACAGACGGGAAAGGAGATGATAACAGCATCATCTCTGGAAGCACAGCCTGCAGCTCCTGCCCGCACACTCCAAATGCATGCATGCACGCACAAACACGCACGCACACACACTGGTCGAGAGAGATGAGACGGGCACCGAGGATTAAATCAATAACCTCAGTTTTAATTAGGGATGTAGCATTTCCAGATATGTGGAAAACATTGGGGGGGGGGAACTCCCCCCCCTTTTTCCTTTCCTTTCCTTTTATTTTATTTTATTTTGCAGACTTCAAAATTTCTGGAAATTTTACACCTCGAGTTTGCATTTTTTTTTTTTTAAGATAGAAAACGAGTATAAAGACTCATATTTCTGCTTGGAGAAGCCAGGATGAAATTACAACCGGCCAGCAGCGCCTACTTGATCATAAAAAAAATTAAATTTCAGCTTGCACCCAACATCTAAAGAATGCATCTTCTGAACTTTTATTTTTCAGCATATTCACCAAGCGGCTGGCCACACAGATGGTTCAGCTTGCTGTCTGGAACGCCGCAGGGGACAGGCTGGTGCTCTCTTAAAAACAGCAATTGGTGAAACAATCCTTCCTTATTTCGGTTTGCCAAGAAACTGCCTGAAGTTGTTTCTCAACTGGTCCTTTAAGAGAAGGCCACAAAAGGGACTACACACACACACACACACACAGTGGAAATACAGATTTTATGTTATACAAACAGTTTGTATAACATAAAATCTGTACAACATAAAATTTTTTGGAGATAGGGGAAATTTGCTTAACAGAATTGCCTATGGGGCGAATCCGTACAAGATAAAAATGGTCGCAATTAGGGATTACTCTGTTTTCAATGCATTCCTATGGGAAATTTGTATAAAGGAAAATTTGCTTAACATAATTTTATTTGGAACAAATTAATTCCTTTATACAAGGTACCACTGTAGAATCAACAATCTTCTATATATCGAGCAGGGGAAGTGATTAATTTACTAGTATCCCGGAGTGGCTTGCTTATTAAGCCACTTCACCATCCTGGCCGGAGCCATTCCCATGTCAATGGTCAGGCCCCGTGGTTCTCAACCTGTGGGTCCCCAGATGTTCCTGGACTGCAACTCCCTGAAGTCTTCATCCCTAACTGAGCTGGCCAGGATTCCTGGGAGTTGCAGTCCAGGAACATCTGGGGACCCACAGGTGGAGAACCACTGTTCTAGCCAAACCCCGACCATTCCCAAGAGGCCCACATGGGCTTGCTCCCTGTGGTTAGCGTGGCTGTACCCTCTGTGTCTAGCAAAAGGACACAGATGAAATGCTGACACGGAACCGAATGACGCGAGCCAGCCAACCAGCCAGTGGCAAAAGACTTCAACCTCCAGACTGGCTTTGCTGAGCCCAGATTCCTAGCCAGGGTGGGCTGGGCACCACAGGAGACGCTGTACATCCACCAGGCCTGTGCCCCAAGAATGACACAAGGCAAGAAGATGCACCCACTGCTTTCCCCATCACCCACTCCAGGCTCTGGGGCAGCTTGAGAGCCGAGCCAGGGGAGGGATGCCTCTCTCCAGAACCATGACTGATCTAAGGTTGCAGAGAATGCTCCATCAAACCAAGCACCCGCGGCAGGAAGGTGCCGGAACTCCAACCCTCTGAAGCACGGATGGGGGCAGCTAGTGGCTGCCTGCAGCTGCTTGCCTTTGATCTCCTCTTCAGCTGCAGGGCTGAGATTGAACATTTGGTGGACGGCTGAAGGGCCTTGAGCTCGCGTCAGGCATCGCAGTGGAGGAGCTGCAGCTTTGCAAAGGAGGAGGAGGAGGAAATGCAACAAAAACTTTCTGTGTGAGGGGAAAAGAGGGGGGTTCTGTGCAGCTGAAGGCAAAGACGATCCAACACCTCCTATATCTGCATTTGCAAACCCCCAAAGAGATAGTTTGGAAGGATATGTCCCTACAAACAAACAAACAAACAAACAAACAAACAAACACTGCCAAGGTGTGGCGATCCCTGAGCCTCGTCTGAAAGGAAAGGAGCCTATAGGTTCCTGGGTCCCCCAACCACCCCCAAGCCAAGTGGATCAGCCATTTTGGCAAGCTGCGATTAAACACTTCCATGCAAACAGCATAGCAAATGCTGAGTTTGAAATCCACAGCATTCCGCACAATTGGCTGAAGCCACCACACATCTTTCTCTGATTAGAAGCGCAAATGAACCATGGGACGCTGAACCCACCCCAAAAAGTAGGACTGCCACAGCTAAACCACCCCTAGCAGACACCTCTGGGAGGCTAGAGAACCGCAACACAGAATAGAAGGAGGAGGGAAGTCTTGGAGAAAAGGGGAAGTCCTCATCATTTGGAGGAGGACAAATGTCCCCATTTTCAAGAATGGTTAAAAAAAAAAGAGGACCCAAATAATTACCGCCCAGTCAGCTTGACTTCAATTCCTGGAAAGATCCTAGAGCAGATTATTAAGCTGACAGGCTGTAATTATTTAACAAGCAATGCTGCCATTACGAGAAGTCAACACAGGTTTCTTAATACCAAGACATGCCAGACTAATTTGATCTCTTTCTTTGCTAGAATTACAGGACTGGTGGATGAGGGAAACATTCTGGGTATTGATTATCTAGATTTCAGTAAGCCCTTTGATAAGGTTCCCCATGGTATACTTGCAAAGAAGTTAGTAGGATGTGGGATAGACAGTGCTACTGTTAGGTGGATTTGTAATTGGTTGACTGATCGCACACAAAGGGTGATCTCATAAATGGTCTCTCTTCAGCTTGGAGAGACGTGACCAGTGGGGTACCCCAGGGTTCTGTTCTGGGTCCGGTGCTGTTCAATATCTTTATTAATGACTTGGAGGAAGGAATCAAGAGTATGCTGATTAAATTTGCAGATGATACCAAATTGGGACGAGTACCTAATTCCCTAGAAGATAGGATGAAAATCCAAAATGACCTTGACAGATTCGAGTGCTGGGCCAAAGCTAATGGAATGAGTTTCAACATCGAGAAATGTAGGGTGCTGCATTTAGGTTAAAAAAAAAAAAGGAATTGCATAGATATAGGATGGGGGACACCTGGCTGGAGAATAGTACCTGTGAAAGGGATCTGGGAGTCTGGGTGGACCACAAATTGAACATGACTCAGCAGTGTGACACAGCAGCCAAGAAAGACAATGCAATTCTTGGTTGCATCAACAGAAGCATAATGTCTAGATCAAGGGAAGTGATGGTAGCACTCTATTTTGTTCTGGAATACTGTGTTCAGTTCTGCGCACCTCAATTTAAAATGGATGTTAACAACCTCAAGTGGGTACAGAGGAGGGCAAACAGGATTGTTAAAGGTCTGGAAGAAATGTCTTAAGAGGAGCGACTTAGGGAGCTGGGAATGTTTAGCCTTACAAAAAGAAGGCTGAGAGGGGATATGATAGCCATGTTTATAAATATGAAAGGATGTCATATTAAAGAAGGGACTGGTTTGTTTTCCATGGCTTCAGAGACTAGGACTCGGGGCAATGGTTTCAAACTACAGGAAAAGAGATTCCATTTGAACATTAGGAAGACCTTCATGACAGTTAGAGCTCTTCAGCAGTGGAATATGCTGTCACAAAGGAGGGTAGTGGAGTCTCCTTCTTTGGAGGTTTTGAAGCAGAGGCTGGATGGGCATCTGTTGGAAATACAGTGATGGGGGTTCCTGCGTGGCAGGGGGTTGGACTAGATGGCCCTTGAGGTCTCTTCCAAGTCTTATGATTCTAGGCTGCCCTCAATTTGGAGGCAGAATCTCTCTTTTTCAAACCAGAATCCCCATCGAATCCTGGATGGGCTGAACCCAGCAGCACCTTAAAAGCACAAGTACCACCCCTTCCACCTGATATTTGCAGGTGGACTTTGTATCTCACTTCAGCCTTCTCTTTTTTCTGGCAGAACACCGGGGCTGACTCAGCCGCCAAGTATGTCCCTCCCTTCGCTGTGCCTTTTGTTTTTATCACTTTGATTTTTATCTATCAGACAGCTGTGATTTCTGATTCCAGGGACGTGCCGCTTGGGGTTTCGGCGGTGTCTGCTCAGACCTATCCAGCCCCCTTGCCCACCCCACCCCCCTTGCAGTGCACGGGCAGGGAGGACTTGGGATGCAGGCCATGTTCGAAATATCCTGGTTAGATTGATCTCGGCTTTGGAGGCGATGTGTCGGAATACAGATGCATCCGTGGCGGGGGGGGGGGCAGTCGTGTGGGCAGCTGCCCTAGCAGGAGGGCCTGTCAAGTCGCACCCCATGCCCGCACTCCACTTGGGGGGTGGGGGCCCTCCAGCCCTACTTGACATGCCCTGAGAATGGGCATGAGAACATCTGCCTGGCAGGGGAGGGGAGGGCCTGGGCACTGGAGCTGAATCTTGATGCTGCCAACGCCCCCCCCCCTTGAAAACCAACCCGACACTGCAGAAAGCTTCACAAAGGATCAAGGCCTTGGTTTCCTTTCAAACACGGAGCGGCGTGCAAGAGAAAGACAACGGACACTGTGCCACCCCTACTCAATTCGCGCACACCTCCTGCTGCTTGTCAGAAGGGAAGGTGAGGTTTCTGACGGACTACCCACGTCGACTTTCCCCCCGCCCTGCCAGCACCGGGGAAGGGACCATGGGGAAGGCTCCTCGGGGGTGGGCGGTGGTAGGGAAACCTCCAAGAGAGTTTTCACCGGGCGGTGGCTCTTGGGGGACAGAGCCCGTTGGCTTAAAGAGTGGCCACAGCCCCTGCCCTTGGTGCCCTCGCTCTTGAGAGGCTCCTCTTTGACGCACCCTGGGAAACAGCCGGGCACAAAAGGCAAGGGCAGAGGGCATTGCCTGCCATGCACAGCCAAGGGCGGGCAGCCTTTTTGACTCAAGGAGTGGCAGGCGGCACCTGGAGATGGATCGTGAGCCACGAGCTGGCACACGGGTGGCCGTGGCATAGACTGGCCGTGGGGAGCCATGGGCAGGGCCCCTTCATTCCCAAAGCCCTCCCCCTCCCACTTCCCCTCCCTTTCTCTAACACACATGGAAAGGAGCCTAGTAGTCTCACAAGGCTAGGAGAGTCAGGAAGGGTCCTTGGGTTCAACCCACTCACTGCCTGGGCTGGAAAGCCACCCCTCAAAGCCTCTGCCCCACAGAGGATGACGTCTGGCTGATCCATGGGGGGGGGGGGGAGAGAAGAGGGGCCATGGCCAGTCAGGGAGATGGGTGCTCAGCGTCCACGCAGGGGCAATGCAGCATGGGGAGGGCCCTTGGAGCAGGATCAGAGCAGACTTCCCATGGAGAGAGTGGGCCTGCGCGTGCACGCACACACACACACACACACGCACACACACACACACACACACAGAGAGAGATTTTAAGGTATAAGATAAACTGAAGAAAATTCTTTTTCTCTTTGTAAGAACCAGCATTAGATGTACAGTGGACCCCCCATATAACAAAGGCTTTGTATAACATAAAATCTGTACAGCATAAACAATTCTGGAGATAGGGGAAATCTGCTTAACAGAATTGCCTATGGGGCGAATCCGTACAACATAAAAATGGTTGTGATTAGGGATCACTCGGTTTTCAATGCATTCCTATGGGAAATTTGTATAAAGGAAAAGTTGCTTAACAGAATTTCATTTGGAACGAATTAAATCCTTTATACAAGTTACCACTGTTTATACACCGGCACGGCAAAGGTTCCCTCGCCAAGCATCCTCTTGAGAGACAAGAATATGGCACGAGAGAAAGGCCTCCAGATGCCACGGCAAAAATGGGCCCCAAGGTGCCCAAATGTGACAAGATAAAGAGGGAAGACGGAGGCACCTATGTTCCCCGCTCATTGCTGCCCCCTCTGTGTGGGGCTCTCTCCCATGTGCAATATTTCTGTCAACAAAAAAGGGCCCTGAGGGGTGCCTGGGGAGGAGATGCCTGGGGCGGAGGCCTGCATGAGCACCATAGAGGGTACCTGGGAGGGCACCATGCCTTCTCGTGTGCCAACAAGGCATCAGGGGGCCAGGGAGGGGCCAAGACAGGCGAACAAAAGCATGCAGGTGAGTTCCAGAAGGAAAAAAGCAAAAACATCACTACCCCAACCCAAGGGATCAAGCCGTGTGGTCCTGTTCTGGTGACAGAAGCCACAACAGGGCCACGTGGCAAAAGAAAGGGCAGGAGTTGTGGACTTCATCCCATCTCACAGTGGCCCCACCAGACGCCTCTGGGAGCGCATGAGACTAGAGATCTGTCTCCTGATAGCACTCCCCTGCTTCTGGCCCTTGAAGGACCCTGGTTTTAAGCCTGGAGATTACACATCTCCATCATGGTTTGTAACCTGGGATGGACTTTTCCTCCAGGAATCTGTCCAGTCCCCTTTTGAGGGCATCCAGGCCAAATGTCACATAAGAACATAAGAAGAGCCCTGCTGGATCAGGCCAAAGGCCCATCTCGTCCAGCTTCCTGCATCTCACAGTGGCCCCACCAGATGCCTCCGGGAGCCCACAAGACAACTAGATCTCTGTCTCCTGATAGTCCATTCCCCTGCCTCTGGCCCTTGAAGTACCCTGGTTTGTTTTAAGACTCCATCATGGTTTGTAACCTGGGATGGACTTTCCTTCCAGGAATCTGTCCAATCCCCTTTTGAAGGCATCCAGGCCAGATGCCATCACCACATCCTGTGGCAGGGAGATCCACAGACTAACAATGTGCTGGGTGAAAAAAAATATTTTCTTTTGTCTGTTCTCACTCTCCCAGCCCTCAATTTGAGTGGATGTCCCCTAGTTCTGGTATTTTGTGAGAGGGAGAAGAGCGTCCCTCTATCCACTTTACTCATACCCTGCATTATTTTGTATGTCTCAATCATATCCCCCCTCAGGCGCCTTTTTTCCAGACTAAAGAGCCCCAAATGTTTTAGCCTTTCCTCATAAGGGAGGTGCCCCAGCCCAGTAATCATTTTAGTCGCTCTCTTCTGCACCTTTTCCTACGTCTTTTTTTCCTCTGACCCAGGACTTCGAGAGACCAGGGCAGCTCCATGCACACATTTTCCCTCTCTGTGCCTGATGCGTTCGCGTGCCAGAGGGGCAGGGAAGCTCCTGGGGTGTGTGTGACATTTTAGCATTCCCCTCACACCCGCCGCCCCTCCTCCAGCTCTGAAACGCCAAGGAGGTGACGGTTTCTCTCCTACTTGAAGATTCCCCCCCCCTCGCTGTCTTCCCTTCTATAGCGCCCCAGCCTGAGCTTTTAGACAATTAACAAATGCATTTTCTTTAAACTGTTTGACATTTTGATTCATTACGTTCGTGAGGTTGCAAGCGAAACACATGTTTTGGTGGCCACATTTAATGCAGGACGTCAGGCTCCGCTTGTCACCGGGAGAGAGAAAACAGGGAGCGGAGTGATACTCAGAAGCGCCAGGACTCCGCCGAGGAGACAAGAGATACCGCGGTCCAGCCAAAGTTATCCAGCCCGCGGGGGGGGGGGGGGGGGCAGGCCATTCCTGGGCTGCCCTTCCGGGCCTGACCCCAGGTGGCCCCTGGCAAGGTACCAGCTCAGTTAGCCCTTTCTTCGAGAGCCTGCAGGGTAGGGGGGCAGGAGGGAAAGGGGTCCAGGGGAAGCAGGAAAGCCCCACACCCTTCAGGCCCTTGCTCGGTCCACACACAGAAACACAAAGGGCTCCCTCTCTGCCTCTCTCCCGCCCAAAGCAAAAAGCAAAATGTTCTGCTTATACACTGCCCCATACCACTTTAAGTAGTCTCTGGGCAGTTTACAATTTTTTAATTACAGTGTGCAGGCTACACATTGCTCCCACCCCCCAGCAAGCTGGGTACTCATTTTACCGACCTCGGAAGGATGGAAGGCTGAGTGAACCTTGAGCCGGCTGCTACCTGGGATCGAACCCCAGGTCGTGAGCACAGTTTTACCTGGAGTACAGGCATTTAACCACTGTGCCACGAGGCTCATGAGCTCTTGACTTTGTATTACTACTATTATTACTATTCATCCTGGAGTTATTATACAGCCAATAACAAAAGTCCCGCCACCAAACAGCAGATGGCCTTCCCCTTTCACTCAGGGACCGGCACCTCTTTGGCCCTAGACCGGATCTGTCCATGAACCCCCCGAGAAGGCCTCGCTTGACTACACCCAAAGGATCGCCTTCGCTCCAAGCCAGTCATCTCTGGCATTCACTGGTGCCTGCCAAGTGGGGAGGGGCAAAGGTTGACCCCTCCGCCCTGCCCAGGATCTGCAAGAAAGGAAGGGCCATGCCTTCCACGGGATGCACCACCCACGCTGCCTTCTTCTAGCGACACCTTGAGCGCACAACCTTTTTCTCTGGAAGCCCGTTCCCTGCTGAGGACGGGGCCAGCTTAAGAACATAAGAAGAGCCATCATGCTGGATCAGGCCAAAAGCCCATCTAGTCCAGCTTCCTGTATCTCACAGCGGCCCCACCAGATGCGTTTGGGACCGCAGGAGACTAGATATCTGTCTCCTGATACCACTCCCCTGCATCTGGCCCTTGAAGGACCCCGGTTTTCAGCTTGGAGATTACACATCTCCATCATGGTTTGTAACCTGTGATGGACTTTTCCTCCAGGAATCTCTCCAATCCCCTTTGGAAGGCATCCAGGCCAGATGCCATCACCACATCCTGTGGCAGGGAGTTCCGCAGACTAACAACGCGCTGGGTGAAAAAATATTTTCTTTTGTCTGTTCTTACTCTCCCAGCCCTCAATGTGAGTGGATGTCCCCTAGTTCTGGTATTTTGGGAGAGGGAGAAGAGCTTCCCTCTATCCACTTGGCTCATGCCCTGCATTATTTTCTACGTCTTGTGCTGCGATGCTGCACTCAATGCCTGTGTGACTGTGTGCCCCACATTCTCAGATCAGCATGGGGACCGGACACCTCTAGAGCTGCAAGGCACAAGGTGCCCCTGAGAGATGCTGGGCCCGAGACCCTCGTGCTGGTGGCTAGGGGACCTTTTTTTTTTGCCAGAACAGGCAACTCCCATCAACGAGAAAGAACAACCGCCCAGTTAAGAAGTCCGTCTCGGCACTGGCCATGGCTCACTCACAAGAGGCACCACAGGATTCATCCAGTTTTGTAACCAGGGACACCTGAAGCCGTTGTTGGTCCCTTCGGGCCATCCTTTCAAGGCCCCGCAGGAAACTACAGATGCCTCCAGCTCTACCCAGGCTTTTGGTCAAGGAAGAGATCTCCAGGGAGATCCCTGGGTCAGGTCGGCACCAGCATCAGTTACGGAAAAAGAGAGCAAGTGGGCTCCATGCCAGGCCTCAACCTGCGACTCCCGACAATGCCTGGCTGGCCAGGGACCAGCCCGTCCCTCTGCTGTGTGTGTGTGGGGTGGGTGGGTGTCATGCTTCCTGAGTGATGCATCTCCACGCACCCTCCTTGCCGGCGGCACTCCATGGACTCGAGGGCAGCCTGGCCGGCTTCTGCTTCTATCTATGGGGATCGTAAGCCTTAATCCAGAAGATCACAACACACAGCTCACCCTGTGGGGTTCAGGCACCCACGGCAAGTAGCGGCACCCACTTTGGACATAGTGCCAGCGGGGTGGCTCAACTCACCCTCTTGCGCTGCTGGCAGCAGGGACCCCCTCACCCCCACCCCCCAGTGTTCACGCTGGAGCAAACCAGGCGAAGGCACCGCAAGGAAATGGGGGCCAAAGTCATAAGAACATAAGAAGAGCCATGCTGGATCAGGCCAAAGGCCCATCTAGTCCAGCTTCCTGTATCTCACAGCGGCCACACCAGATGCGTCTGGGAGCGCATGAGACTAGATATCTGTCTCCTGACACTACTCCCCTGCATCTGGCCCTTGAGGTACCCCAGTTTTAAGCCTGGAGATGACACATCTCCATCATGGTTTGTAACCTGTGATGGACTTTTCCTCCAGGAATCTGTCCCATCCCCTTTGGAAGGCATCCAGGTCAGATGCCATCACCACATCCTGTGGCAGGGAGTTCCATAGACTAACAACGCGCTGGGTGAAAGTCAAGCCGCAATTCTTCTGCCTCTGCTCCCAAAGATGATTTTGAACAGAGAAAGAGACTCTCAGCAGGAGACAACGCCCGTCGAGGGACTCCGCCAATGGGGACACACACGCTGTCACCCTGCCCCTCTTCTTCTCTGGGTGCAAGCGGAGGGCCTTCCGACCCCACAAAAAAGGCTGGCTTGCCCTCTTTCTCCACCGCTGTCTCCTTCCAGGGCATCCTACCAGTCACCAGTGGGGCGGGCGGGCGGGGGGGGGGAGGCTGGCGGTGGAGGAGGAGAGATGAGTGGGTTGCTGAGCCCCCCCCCCCAGGCATAAGGTGCCCGCCCATGCTTGCAGCCCTCTTACAGCCCATCTGGTGGCTGGTGGAGAGGTTCCCCTTCCAGGAACTGGGAGCTCCTTTGGCAAGGCACTCCGGGGAGGTGACTCTGGTGCTGCCGACAGAAGGGTGGGTCACGGGCACCACCCTTGGATTTGGCATGTTGGAAGGCGCCCCTCTCACCGGCCCTCCGAGGAGTCCCTGGGGAACAAAAGCCCACGTCGGTTCCTTGGGGGTCCTGACAGCACAGAGAGAGAGGCCAGAGCATTTGCTGCCGTTTTCTAAAGCCCTGCCAAGTTCACCTTGATTAAATATAGGCTTCCTATCTCTCTACGGCACAGCCTGGAGATTAGGATGCACAGAACACCCCCCCCCCCAGGTTTGGGCAGAAATGTCAGGCAGATTATCTCCCCCCCTCCATCAAACGAAGTTTTGTTTGTACACAGCGGATCAGAAGGTGGCACAAACACCAGCCCGGCTCACCAAGCCGCAGGGTTATTGCAAGAGCAGATAATGGCAATCATTAAAAATTTATAGCAGAAACGCCAGCTGCTTGGTCTGACTGAAACATCCTCGCCTGCCTGCCTTCCACTTGAGCGGCGCCATGGTGGACCAGAGGAGCCCTGGCTGCTACCAAAGGCTTGGCTCCCTCTCCTCCACCCAGAGGCACCTGGGGATGGATAGGGGTCTGCCCCACCCCACCCCACCCCAGCCTTCTCAGGTCCCTCCTCCGCAAGGCACGAGATAATCCCGAGTGCCAGGCTCAGCTTCCCACCCAGTGTCCACGCCGCATGCCCACAGCCTGGTTCACTCAAGAGCGGCAGCTCCCTCAACCCCAAACTGAGTCAGGGCTTGCACGTGTTCCTCGTTCGTACCGACAACTGGCAAAAACATTTACCCGGGGTGCATGTGCATTGCAGGGGAAGCACAACGCCTCTCGTCTGCGCCTCGGCACAGGATTCTCCTTCTAGTCGCACTTCACACCTCCCAAGGGCGAGGCGGCCAGTCGTTTCCAAGAAGGGAGCGGCCACTCCCGTCCCCTTTCCTTCCGGCCACCGAGGGCCAACCGCGATGACCGCACTGGGAGCCCAGCGTCTCTGCCCACGTCGCCCATCACGCTCTGCCCTGTTCTTCATTCGCCAAATGAGCGGGGAGACCCTCTCAAGCCCTGCCGCTAGAGATGGGCACGAATAGAAAAAAATGGTGTTTCGTTTCATTTCGTTAAGGAGTTCGTTTTGTTTCGTTTTTCGTGAATTTTTCACAAAAAAATCATTTTGTTGTCTCGTTAATTCATTATTTGTTTTTACCCGCTTTTTCCCCAGTGCCCAATGTGCGGCCCCTGGGGCCTGGTCGGAGCTGGGGGGGTGCCTACGAACGGGCGTGGGAGGAATAAAGAGGGGGAGCGGCGCCGGAGCCACACTGCTCTGGTCGCCTAAGTGCGGCCTCCTTATCTCCCCTCCCGATTGGCCCCCTGATAACGGACCACGGGAGGGAGGCGCAAGGGGGAGGTTTCGAAGCCGCACTGCTCTGGCCGCCTAAACACGGCCTGCTTCTTATCTCTCTTCCCGGGGCTGGGCTGAGGCTCGAGCCCGCCGCATCCCTCGATGGCACCAACGAGGTGCGTGCTCCCTCCGTCCAGCTCAGCGCGAAAGGACCTCCAGACCAGCACCAGGTAGGAGACATCTCCTCCCCCCACTAACGAAACAAACCGAACCGAACCAATTTTTCTCGGTTTGTTTCGTTTTGTGTTAAATTTGCCCAGGGGGTCGTTATTCGTTTTGTTACGTAACGAAACGAATAACAAATAAGAAAACGAAAAAAAATCGTTTCATGCCCATCTTTACCTGCTGCTAATCCAGAGGACCGAGAAACTCATTTCGTACCCCAGGTCACGAATTCTGGTCTAGTGCATCTCTCCAGACCTACTGCCTTCCAGAGTTGCAGACCTTCACAATCACCCCACTGGGACATGGAGACCCCACACATCTTTTGTGGAGCATCACCTGTTGTGGTGGTTTAAATTGTTTGTATTGCCCTGCTTGTAAACCGCCCAGAGTTCCCTATGGGAAAATAATATATAAACTTAAGGAGCCTCATGGCGCAGTGGTTAAATGCCTGTCCTGCAGGTAAAACTGTGCTCACGACCTGGGATTCAATCCCAGGTAGCAGGCTCAAGGTTCACTCTGCCTTCCATCCTTCTGAGGTTGGCAAAATGAGTACCCAGCTTGATGGGGGGGGGGAGAGAGACAATGTGTAGCCTGCATGCTGTAATTAAAACTGCAAACCGCCCAGAGACTACTTGAAGTGGTATGGGGCGGTATATAAGTAGAACATTCTGCTTTGCTTTGCTTTAAAAATAAACAAATAAACAAATAAATCTGGAAGGAAGCTCTGCTCCATCTGGGCACACACGGGATTATTGGTCCAGGGCTGGAGGAGGACATTGGGGCAGAGAAGCGCCGAAAAGAGAGGAACAGCCTGGGAGAAATTATTCCATTCCTAGACAATGACGTGACCCTACAAACTTCCCAGTGACAAACATCTTTCAAACTTATTCTGTACAATTTCACTGGGACCGTGACATTCCACTTGAAAGGAGATGCTTCCCAAGCCACGCTGATGTCCTAATAATATGCCCGCTTTCGGGAAAACAGCTTTGAATAAGAGAGTCCACTTGGCATGAGATGTAATCCTAGCACCGGAAGGGAGTTGCAGAGACTCTGTGCCTCCTGCGCTCCAGAAGAGCCCCTCTGCCAGTCCAGTCTTTTGCCACAGGTAGCCACAAAGGGGTGAAAGCACAACAGAAGCCTCCATAAACAATTTCTGCCCTCACACAATGCACGAGGCACAAGAGAAGTGTCTTCCAGACTAGAACCCCCACCCACCCACCCACTGAAGGCAAATACAAGCCACAGTGGCATATAATTACAGCAACGTCCTCTCCCAACCCAAGACAGTCCTTTACGTTAGTCAGAGGGCCTGTTTTAATCTAGGGATCCACAAATCTTTTGTTCAAAGATGGAACAGCCTGTTTCCATTCCTAGAAGTCTTCAGGAACAGTGTTTTTTTTAAAAAAAAATAGCGGAGACTATATTTTGAATTCCCAATGCCATGAAGTGGGCCACTTCAGGATATCTGCAAATCGAACACTTCCTCTGTCCTTGGTGGAGGGGCAGGGTAAGCAAAATTTTATTTTGGTGTTCCATCGCTGATGGACTGCATTAGCAAAAATGCAGAAGCTCCACAAAAGAAGACCCAGCTTTCGGCTGAAGAGCAGGAAAAACCTCCCGACTGTTAGAGCAGCCTGACCATGATGGGACCCATGATGGCCTTGGCAGGTGGCGAGCGCTCCAACACTGGGGGCACTCAAGAGGAAATCTGGGCAACCACCTGGCAGGTACCCTTTGATTTGTATTCCTGAACAGCACTGGGGGGGGGGGGGCTCGGACTGGATGGCCTTAGAGTACCCTTCCAACTTCACAATTCTATGAAAAGCGTACATTAAAATAAGACAGTCAGTCTTGAAGGTGCCACAACAGTTTTGTCTTTTTCTTCTTTTCCTCCCACCCCCGACCCCCAACGATAAAACAAAAGAGAGTCTTGTAGCCTGGCAGATGTGATGAGCTCTTGACTAAAATTTGTTGGCAGACCAGGGCTGCTTTACTGCCAGCGCTCGGTGCCCCTCAAAACGTCCTTCAGGGGGATGTTTGTCATTATCCACTGCATGTTGATCTTCCCCAGAAAAGCTTGCTGGCAAATTGACTTGACGGCTGGGCTGGTGAAGCAGCTCAGAGGGCGTGCCATTTGCCTGAGGTCTGTCTCTCTTGCTTCCCTCCTCTCGTGCCCACATCGGGAAGGAAAGCAGATCCTTCACGACACTGCCCACTGGCCAGGGAAAGTCCACCCTACCCTCGTGGGCCGCTAGTGGCGTGGCTGTGTGAAGGAAAGTGCCACTCTCCCATTTGCATGTTTGGAGCAACAACAAAAACAACAACAAAAAGATGGAACTCAAAAGCTTGCCCACCACACCCCAGAGAGCTTGCATCTCAAGCAGCTGCTACCATCCCATTTTTCACTGCAAAGTGTTTTAGAGAGGCTGTCATCTCAGCTGCTATAATTAGGCCCCCTAGTTAATGGGCCATTAAGATGGACAAGGAGACAGGAGCCGAGCCTCTGCCTGTCTGCAGTGGCAGGAGAGGAACCCCTCCTTCCCCGGCAAGGACCCAGCATGCCATGGCCCAAGGGGCTCGCCTTTCTTCCTCCAGGCCCTGCGCCCCTCTGGGAAGGGCTCCTGCCCCAACCCCACTGAAGGGCAAGGCAGCGACATGTCCAGCCCGCTGGCTCCTTTTATTTATTTTATTTTATTTTATTTATATAGCTTGTATGCCACCCACTACCCAAAGGTCTCTGGGCGGCTCACAATCAAAATAGACAATTAAAACATCAAAATTAAAATAAAATTAGAACAATAAAACATATAAATACAATAAATACAATACATTAAAAACACAACACTAAAATGGCCATCAGGACCCACAATCATCAGTTAAAAAAACTTCTGGAACAGGAAGGTTTTTACCTGGCGCCGGAATGTTATCAAGGTCGGCGCCAGGCAGATCTCACTTGGGAGGGCATTCCATAGTCTGGGGGCAATTGCTGAAAAGGCCCTGTTCCTACAAGGCATCCCTCTCAACTCCTTGAGGGATGGCTCTTTCAGGAGGGCTCCCTGGCTAGATCTTAGTTGCCGGGTAGGTTCATATGGAAGGAGGCAGTCCTTCAGGTATCTAGGTCCTAAGCCATTTGAAAAAGCAGGACTCCGGCCAGAGGTTACCTGGAGGGAAGCGAGCCCCGAAAACATTGGGTGGGCTGGGAGGAAACATGGAATGCAAAGAATGGGCCTTGCAAAGGGGGGTCCCTTCCCAGCTGGCCGAGACCCCACTTCTTCCCTCGATGGCTAAGGACTGGGACTCAACAGGCTCTTGCCAAAAAAAAAAAAAAAATTACAATTGCTTTCGGCTGAGACGGTCTGGGTGCCAATCACTGGTGGTACAAGAGGAGGAGATCTCTTGCTCCAGATCCAAAGAGAGGCCATCACAGGCCACATCGAGAGGAGCCCACGGGGGGGGGGGGAGCCCCAAAATGGGGGGGGGGGGGCTAGGGGGGGGGGGTGGTGGTGGTGGTGGCCAGAGCAGATTCGCAGCGCAGGGAGCTCAGTGGTGAGAGTCTTGAAACAGCAACAAAAGCCATCGAGACACACATTTTAATCCTTGTTTAACACAAAGTGCCTATTAGTGAACAGCTTAACGTCATTCTTTAATTTAAA
>JAHTLZ010004200.1:0-16524 GCA_023846285.1 Phrynocephalus versicolor
CTTTGCACACCTGAGGGAGCTTATAAGGATAGGAAGGTTCCTTGGCCTTGTAAAAAAAAGGAGAGCAGGCAGTCTACCGAAACAGAGCCAAACCAAGGTGTACGATTCGCACACAAAGACACACAAAAATGCTTTGTAGATCAATAAAATGAAAAAGACAGCAGCTCCTGGAACTCAGTTTTGCAAACAGCATCCAGCGCTTCCTCCAGATTAAAGAGAGAGAGAGAGAGAGAGACGTGAAAACATCTCACTAGTTCCAGATTTACATAAGAACGTAAGAACATAAGAAGAGCCATGCTGGATCAGGCCAAAGGCCCATCTAGTCCAGCTTCCTGAATCTCACAGTGGACCCACCAGATGCCTTTGGGAGCGCATGAGACTAGATATCTGTCTCCTGATACCACTCCCCTGCATCTGGCGCTTGAAATACCCTGGTTTTAAGCCTGGAGATTACACATCTCCATCATGGTTTGTAACCTGTGATGGACTTTTCCTCCAGGAATCTGTCCAATCCCCTTTTGAAGGCATCCAGGCCAGATGCCATCACCACATCCTGTGGCAGGGAGTTCCATAGACTTACAACGCGCTGGGTGAAAAAATATTTTCTTTTGTCAGTTCTTACTCTCCCAGCCCTCAATTTGAGTGTATGTCCCCTAGTTCTGGTATTTTGTGAGAGGGAGAAGAGCATCCCTCTCTCCACTTGACTCATGACCTGCATTATTTTGTATGTCTCAATCATATCCCCCCTCAAGCGCCTTTTTTCCAGACTAAGGAGCCCCAAATGCTTTAGCCTTTCCTCATAAGGGAGGTGCCCCAGCCTAGTAATCATTTTAGTCGCTCTCTTCTGCACCTTTTCCAGCTCCACTATGTCTTTCTTGAGATGCGGTAACCAGAACTGTACACAATACTCCAGGTGGGGCCTTACTCTTGTTTTGTATAATGGCATTGTATAATGGCATTATAATTTACCTTGAGAAACCTTGGGCTCAGCGCAGAAAGGAGCAACTCCTAGTTCCGCTTAGAAAAGCCGGACAGTGACACACACCCCTCCCCCAAAGCTCTGACTTGCCAAGAAGGCCTTGTGCCAGCAAGCACCAAGATGGAATACGTTCAAGGAGCAAGCCATTTCAAACTGTAAGCATCGCTACCAAACAGGATGACTGCCAAAGGATGGCAGTGGGGGGGGGAGAGATAAAATCTGGGGAAAGAGGTTAAAAGCATCCCCACCCCCCACAAAACACACACAAGGGCCAGGCTCCTCTTGGCAACTCATGCTTGCACAGCAGAGAGTACACAAGACTTGGCTGTGAATGGATGCTGAAACGTCCCTGGGTGTGCACCTGCTGGAGTCACAACACCACCTCCTTCTTGAGTGGCAATCGGTGGCCAGGACTCCCTTGCGCAGGTGCAGAGATGTAAAATTTCTGGAAATTCGGGCAACTTCAAGTACTTGGACTGCAGTTCACAGAAGCTTTCCACACTTTGAGGTGCTGGCCAGGATTGCAGTCCAATAACCAGTCCCCCACTGCCACCCTGGTTTCTGGAAATTATACATTTCTGCACAGGTGTAAATCCCTAAGCTGAAAGTAGAACAGGTAAGTGGGACTGACCTCTCTCAGGGCTAGCTTCCACAGTGGTGAGAGAAGACGGCGGTGCAAATGGGGTGATTTGCTGAACCAGGAAAAGGTCAATAATAGGGGCATTTGTGTACATGACACAAATCACGGGCTGCCAACACACAATCTGCTCATCCCCCTCCTCGTGCAGGACTAGATTTTTTGCAACAGCTACCAATAGTCCTCTTTAATTTCTGGTAAACAGCTCTTGTTGTTCCTTCTCATCATCCCATTAAAGACTCAGGTTGCAGAAGGTTTGGCATTTCTTGCTTGCATTGAGATTTTTTTTTCTGGTTGAAAGGAGAAAACCACCAGGCTGGAGTCTGCAGCCAACCTGGTGGGCAGGAACTCCATCTCTCTCTCTCTCTCTCTCTCTGCCAAATCTGGCCTCCCTGGGGAGTGGCGGGTGTGTTGGAGGGAAACCAAGGAAGGACAGAATGTGGGGCCCACGAGCAGAGAGCGTGTCTGCTACGCCTGATGTTCGCGTCACACTTCAGCACGGGTGCCAGGAGGAGAAGCAGCGTAGCTTTGGAGGTGACATTTGCAGTTGGCTCATTACTCTTTTCAAAAGAGTTTGGCATCAAAGAGAGGGCTTCAAACGACAGGCTCACATGTGCATATGCAAGAGCTAATTAACCACCCTGCCAGTAGCTGCAGGAGGAGGAGGAGGAGGAGGAGGAGGAGGAGGAGACGGTGCTGCAAACAACCAGCACAGCCTCCCTCGCCGCTGCCCTGGGGAAGGATTTGTGAGGCTCGGGCTTTCCTTTCCCGGGAAGGGGGTGGGCAGCTGAGCCTCAGCTCCGGCCTTACCTTCATGCTCCTTTTCAGAGGTTCCAACCTTCTTGATTTTCTTGGGAGATTTCATGAAGAGAGGGAAGATGGTCCGAAGGCCAAGAATGTCCACAAACTTGTGGCAGTTGTCTGCCCCTTCGGGACCAATCATGGCATGATCCAGGACTTTCAAGGCACTGCTCCGGGATATCTTCTTTTCGCTGTCGAAACAACAACCACAAAACATTTGTGTCAGTCTCGCCACCAGGCACGTGCTTTACCTCCTCCGCGCGGCTTCTTAAATCCTCGCACATCAGGATGAAGAATGACAACCTTCTTCTATTCACCAGTGAGAAAGCAAGGCATTTCCTGACACTCTGGACTAGAGATGGGCATGAATAAAAAAAACGGCATTTCGTTTGTCGTTTGTCAGGTCCGTTTCGGTTCGTTTCCATTTTTCGTGAATTTTTGCAAAAAAAATCATTTTCGTTTTCGTTCGTTTGTTACCATTTCGTTACCATTTATTTCAATTTTTGTGATTATTTTTTAGGATTTTAAGCAATTCACTCATATTGCAGTAACGGAAATGAAACACACGACAAAATTTCCGGTGTTTCTGTTCGTTTCGTTTCATTTTAAAGACAAAATTCGTTTGTCATTTCGTTAGCTAACGAAACGAAAAAACGGAAATGGAAACGAAAAATTGTTCATTTCGTGCCCATCTCTACTCTGGACGAAGTGGCGGTAAAAATGCACAAGGATGCCGCTTGCCCGAAACATGCCTGGCTGCTGGTTCGTTTAAGGCTCCGGAGCTCCATGGGTGTAGGGGGCATTTCCCCTAACAACCTGCCAGGGTTTCTGTGCCCCCTCTCCCTAGAATGTTTTTGTGTATAGGGTCATATTTCCCAAAAGAGAAAGAGTATGTGAGAGATTTTATGCGCACCAGAGACCTTGAGAAGATGAAAAAAAGAGCTCTCTTGTCTCTATCTCAGCTGAAGGCAAGGAATCTATCAGGGATGTACATTTCCTTGCTGAGGTTTCACTCTTTAACAAGAACAAATCAATCTGAACAGAATAAATTAATGAGAATGGAGAATTTCGCAAGCATCCGTTCACCCCAGCTTTGCTCCCTGCAAGAATTTCTCCATCAGCTCCTGGACGCTGCCTGGGAAGACCCACAAACAGCAGAGCAGAGCTGTAGACGCCAAGAGAAGGAGTGAGAATTCTCAGCACCCTTGGGTCCAAGCCAGCCACTTAAACTTCCCTCTCTTCTCCCCTCTTCTCCTTCTCCCCTGAACAGGCTGCCCGGACCACCAAGGCAACTGTCAGCATAGAAGAAAGCTTCTCCTTGTCAGGAGGCGCGCGAGAGAAATGCCCCCCAAGGCCTCAGCCCAGCACCAGCAGGGCTTCTGCCCTGGGCTCAGGATTAAGCCTCGTTTGCACAGCTGCCACCGGTGGGGGTGGGTGGGTGGGGGTTCCATTTGCCAAGCACTGCACCACCTTCCCTGTGCCCCTTCCCACAGGCTGGGTCAACAATCCTCCCTTCCTACACGAGTGGGAGTCAAGGGAATGACCGACAGGGTCAGGTCTCCATGATGTGGAGGGGCCAGAGGAGGCAGGAGCCATGTTTCCAGTTTTTAGGCCCGGTGTGCACCTTATAGACTGCAAGGGCCAGCCAACTAAGGGGCTTCTTTCCCTTCCACATCTGGGTGCTGTGGTATCTCGCTTTGAGATATACCACATCCCCCAAGAGCAGGGCTGCTACTGACGCTAAGTATCCACCCCTGAGAAATGTTCCTGATCCAGCCAGGCAGGAGGCATCGCAAGATCTTCTGGAGGGGCCCCTGTGGCCCTCTTGAGATCCTGCACACGGGCCCAGGCCTGCCTTCCTCTTATAAGTGGGGGAAAAGAAATGAGCTGCAATGCACATGTCAAGGGGATGTGGGGGGCGGGGGAACCCACACCTAATCCATAATCTTATTGACCTGCTATTAATGTTTCACATTTCTAGTGTGGCAGCTACATGTGTGTGCAAACACACAACCAGAAACTGTTGGGAAAAGAAAGAGAAACCCTCCTTCTCCTTCTCCTCTTCTTCTTCATCATCATCTCCTTCTTCTTCTTCTTGCTATTATTATTCTGTGGGGGCAAGGTGGGGGGTGGAGGGCTGCCCTTTTATCAACGCCACGGGTCCAGCCAGCAGCCTCTTCCTCTTGACAGAGTTACGCAAGGGGGAGCCCAGCAGCCTGGCTGGCGCAGCCCGTGGAAAGCACCCACCTGCCTGGTGCCCCCAGAAGGCGCTGCCCACTTGACCGCCTCCCCTCGCGGTTTCCAGCCACTGGTGAGCTGCAAAGGATCATCCGTCTTGGACCCCTGAAGGTTTAACAGGCACCTTGAGCATCTACAACAAGTGCTTGCCTGGTCCAATCCTGCGCATTCAATTCTACCGTCAGGGAGGCGCCGCCTGTTCCCATCTCTAGCTGTCGATGATCCTGCCCACTTTTGCTGCGTCTCCCACCCTGGGTGTGACGGCACAACTTTTGCTGTCTTGCCCCTCCGCCCCTGTCAAACGGCCCAAACATTTTTGCATTGCATGGCAGCCAAGTGGCTCTGCCACCTTTTCACTGCCATGGGGGGGGGGGGCAGCTCCGTCAACATGTTACTGCTCCCTGCTGATCTCCACGTGCCGTGTCTCTAAGGAACTCTGCTTGCAGCAAGAGCCTTCTTCAAATCCAGCTTGGCCAAAAGAACAGGCCTCCCATTGGAATACTTCCCATTCAGCTCAGCGGCACTCAAAGATTATACCTGCCTCTGCCTGAGCTCTCCAGGTCATTCCAAGACCTACTATTATTCAGGAACACATTTTTTTTTCAGAAACCCTGCTTTCCAGACACTTATTTTCCATGGGTTCCTTTCTGTTTCTTTTTGCGTGTGTACAAGAGCTGCGCCGGCTCCACCCCACACCTGGTTCACCCTACAAACACCGGACGCAAGCGAGCAAAATGAGCAGGATTTTCTGCTTCTTTGTGACGGCCGCCGGGGGCTGCCAGCATCAGGTGCGGCAAGCGGGGAGCACGCTGGCCATCCCTGTGAAATGCTGCTGCGGAATGCCAGCGTGGATGGGCGTTTGTAATCCATGCCAACAGTAGGACGCAAAAAAAGCAGGCATTTGATAGAAGGCACAGTTCCATTCAGCAAAACATGACTCCCAATTTGTTCCGGGAGGGATGCTTCATTTCGGGAAACTGTATTCTGAAAGGAGAGACGCTGCGATGCCAAAGCCAGAACATAAGCAGATGAGAGGAAGGAAGGCAGAGAAAAGAACACATCCTGGCAGCTTCTTCTGAGTAGCTACCATCCTCCTCCTCCTCCTCCTCCTCCTCCGGCACAATGGGAAGCCCTGAAGGCTTTACCTTGCCTTATCTGGAGCTGGGCTGGCCTTTGCCTCCCTCCCTGCCTGGGGCCCTGAGTTCTCTTGCCTGCGGCAGAAACAAAGATTCGGGGAGCACAGCTATTCCTGAATGGAAGCCAAGGGGACTGAAGGGCAGGGAAACCAAGGTCATCAAGGGCACAACTGTGTGTGTGCTGACATGCACACTCACACACAAGGCAGCTGCAAAAAGGAACAAAAAGGCAGCCCCTTGAATCTAGAGGACAGGGCACAACCTAACGGGTGCCTGGATGACCCCAGGATGCGTCTCTCGCTCCCAGCAATGTGTGCAGCAAAGGCACACGGAGTGGGGGCGTCGATGCAAGCATCTGCCTACGGAAGCAGCTTCAGAGAAAAGTGGGAGAGGAGGGGAGGGGAGCAGGGTCGCCCGAGAGGCCTCTGACAGATCTCCAGTAGCACCGTGAGTGTTTCTGACTCCTGGTTGTTCAACACGGCCCACAGCTAGACGATCCTGCCCATCTAAAGTCAGCAGGAGAGAAGAAAAGGAGGAGTGGATTTTGGGCCGAGAAGAAGTTTTCAGAGTATGGGGACGCAGCGTCTTGGGTTTCGTTTTGGCTTCGTTTTGTATTTCTTGTTGAAATGCAAAGCAGTGAAGAGCAATCAACTTCACCCCCCTACTCTATTCCAACTCTCCTTCACCTCGGAAGTCGAGATGCTAAAAGTCTTTTTTTTAAAAAAGGTTCTGGCTACAGAACTTGAGGACTCTTTTCTGTGGACGTAATTGCCTATTGATCAGCATCCCGGCAGGAGGCCAGGAGCGGGTCTTCCTTGGAATATTCATTGGGTCTAAGTTCAGGCACCCAGAGATCAATAGCTATTTGACTGGACTGTCTGGGGCTGATTTGACTTGAAATATTTATCCTCCTGCAGGGCAAGCCGTTTGCCTTACTCTTGCCGTGGGCACGCCAAAGACTCCCAGGGGTGAGAACTAATCCAGGGAGTAGACATGGGCACGACTCAGCGAAATTTTCGTTTCCGTTTCCGTTTTTCGTTACGCAACGAAAACGAAAACGAAAATTTTCCAAAAAAAAAAACCCCGAAACAGAAACGAAACGAAAAACTTTGCTGTTTTTTCGTTTTCGTTGCGGCAAGTACATTAAACTGAAAAGAATGCTAACGAAACAGAAATTTTCTGTTTCCGTTTCCATTTTTCGTTACGCAACAAAACGAAAACGAAATTTTTTCAAAAAACAAAACGGAAACGGAAACGAAACGGACCCCTCAACGAAAAACCTTTTTTTTTTTTTTGAGTCGTGCCCATCTCTACCAGGGAGAGCCACACCTGACAGCCTCACCCAATGAAGACTGGCCTGGGCGCTGGCAGACAGGGGGAACCCTCCGGGCACCTCCACCTAGTAAATCGGGGCTGCCATCTGGTCCATGTGGGTGGACGCACGCCGAGGCCAAAGCTGCTCCCCCCCCTCCCCACCCTTGAGGTCTCTTGCTTTTGCTGCTAAGCTAGGGCTGGGGGGTGGGTTGGGGGGGGGCAGAAAGAGAGGAAGGGTTGGGCTGCCCTGCCCTGCCCTGCCCTGCCCATGGTCTCTGAAAGGCACAGCCTGATTGTAGGTGGCAGAGCGAAGGGCAGTTCTGGACCCTACGAGGGATATTCAACGGGACATCTAAGGAATCGCCATGTGGCCGCTAGACCTTCTCCAACTTAGTTTCAAGGGCAGCCCCACAGTGGCAGTCTAAGCCGTTATGGAGCCATGAATGGAAGGCTCCCTCCCGCCAGAGGGAGGGGAGTTTATAAGAGATGGGCCTCATCCTTCCTGGGCTTTAGGGGGTAACTCCAGCCCTCGCCACTGCCCCCAAGCCTGAAAACCTGGCTTTATAGGTTGGACTTCCCAGATCATTCTGTTTCAATCAACTTATATAAATAGGACGCTGTCATTTCCCCCTGCCTTATGATAATTTTCTATTAGTTATTTTTTGCCATTTGTTCTTATTTTGAATTGTCAAACCATTTTGGTTCATTGTATTTGTGCTTATTTGCTTATTTGTTCTTTTTATTATGATTATCTGATTATTTGGCTTGATTGATTAGTCTTTATTTACTATTTTAAGTTGTTTAATCTGATTTTGTATTTTGTATATGTTTGTAAACCACCCAGAGTAGCTTTTTTTGCTAGATGGTTGCGGTATATAAATCAAATAAATAAATAAGCCTTTCAATAGTTGTTCCCTAATGGAGTAACTCTATCTATCCCTTCTGCTGCCAATCTGCCATTAATGTTCCTTTTTTATTTTGTGGGTTTTTTTGTAGCTATGTCTGGAACCCCCTTTTTTCACTGTGGTTTTATTGTTTTTATCATTACCCTTGTATGTCCTTCTGTTAGCTGCCAGGGTAATAGTCTAGCTACTAGTTAGGCAGGATATGAATGTAAATACAATCAGTATCTCTCCATCCCTCCAGTCCTTTGCTGATCCCACTGATCAAATTACCTGAGGAACATTTATCCCACAGGTCACAAAACTAGAGAAATTGGGGTCAAACCAAGCAGTAAGGCAAATGTTAATTCCTTATGCAACTATGATGTGCACAAATTTGTTATACCAGCAGAGCTCAACAAGCCAGTCAGGCCAGTCATGGACAAACATCTCACCGAGAAATAAACACAGAGTGTTGAAGGTCAACAAAGAGGCACCTTCATGGCCACAAACAGAGCCAATTAAAAACTGCTTCCTCAAAGAAGGCAGTGCCTTCAGGAAGATATTATCCATCCTAATTATTTGCAAATGTCAAGGCAGGGAAGAAGTCCAAGCCCACCTTTCATCTGCCTTTTGTACGGTCCCTTGACTTGTCCCTCCTGCCCTGCAGCTGGAAATCTATTGTTGCTTTTCCAGCACATGAGACACAAAGCATGCAAAGAAAGCTGCACTGCCGAAAGGCCACAGGAGCCACGCCAGGGGGGTGAGAGAGGGGAGAACATCCAGAACGCCATTTCTGGATGTTTTTAGAAGGCCCCAGGGAAGAGTTGGCACCAGGATACCATTGTGCTGGTTGGGGAAACACAGCACAGATCGACTAAGAAGAAGAAAATTTCCAAAGATACAGTTAATTCTGACCGTGTATCTTTGGATTCTGAGAATCCAAGGAGCTGATGTGACATGAAAACAAGAGGAACAACCCAAGATTTGGCAGGAGTTGCTGCAGGTGGGCTGGGGTTTCATTCAAGGTGTGGACTTAATCACTAATGCCCTAAATGGGGGGTGGTGGCGGAGGCTTCTTCTTCCTCTTCTTCTAGCTCCTGAAGCACCACTTTGCCCAACGGAACCTGTGTTCAGGGCACAGGCCAACCATTTCCATGTCCTCTTTGACATGTCCAGTGTCCTGCCAGATCTGTTTTGGTCACCCACGCAGCTACTGGCCATCGATTTCCAGGTGGGAGGCAGCTTGGGTGACAGTGGAAGTTGCTGCTCTGAGGTCATGTCCATACCAGTAGAGATGGCTTTCTCTCGTCTTCTCTGTCTTGGAGACCACACCCTGTTGCTGTTGGGGAGTATCAATTGTGAGGTGGTTGAGTAGGGAAATACCCGACATCCAGCAGAGTATATGCCATTTCCATAGGATGGAGTCAGCTCTTTACACCCACTCCCCAGTACTGTGTGCCACACACTGAAACAGGGCAGACAGCTGTCTTGTAAATCTTGGACATGAGGCAGATTGGCATTTGTCTCTTGAAAAACATACTGGTGAGTTCTTGCCAAGGCAACCAGGCCGCATTCACCCTTGCTCACATGTTGCCAATGCTTTCACCATTGCCTTTGAGATGGAATACAAAATTTCCGGCATGGCAGGGAGTTGGACTGGCTGGCCCTTGAGGTCTCTTCCAACTCTATGAGTCTATGAATCTAAGATATTTGGAGGATACCTTTAAGGTCTCTCCATTTATTCAGCGCTTTCCATGGGTGGTAAGAGTCTCTAGGTTCTTGGGTTTTGTGATATTTAGAGGGGGAGACCAAAGTGGTCGAGGTGGTCATTCCGTGTCTGAACCTCCCACTGCAGTTCATTCCTAGTGGTAATAGCAAGTGTGATATTGTTGGTGTCAATCAACCATGGTCCAGGGAGCGTTTTGCTGCAGGTCTTGTGTGACGGCATAAAAAGTAGCGGCAACAGGGCAGAGCCATGGTGCACTCCAACCATCACTGGAAAACTGTTAGAGAAGCCAGATGAGCATTGCACGCAGCTGCTGGTGTTCTTGCAAAGCATCCTGACCCAGTCAATGAGTGGTTCTGGCACCACATGGTTACGGAGGGCAGACCAGATCAATGGTCACATGTTGATGTCAACCGAATGCCCTAAATGGCTTCTGGTGGAGAAATCTAAGGAACCACCTGTTTTGTTAGGAACCTGTCCAGACATTGAGATCTCCGGGGGGGGACGGGGGGCATCTCTTGTAGAGGCCAAGCTGTGTGGAAGAGGGCTTCCATTTGGGATGCTTCTGGACCCCCCCATCTCTCCCCCCCCATGTGAACAGCTCCTCCTTGCCTTGTTTTAGAAAAGGCTGAGGGATGTTATCACACAGCCCTTCTATACTTTTCTGGCTGCTGCAGCTGAGGTCGGTTTGAAACTGGTTCAGTTAGGACGGCTCTTTTCATGGGCTTGTGATCCTATCTGTTGAAGCCTCAACTCAGACCGAGTTGTGCAAAGGGCTCTTTCAGGAGAATTAAGGCCTGTTCGTCACAGCGCAGATTATCCATGGTGGGGAATGGGGGGTGGAGAGAATGGCTGAGCACAGCTTTTTTGGCAATGGATGGTGCATGTCAAGAGGGGAGCAGGCGGGTGGAAGAGGGAGTTGCGGGGAAAGGGAGGAGCCCCCCCCGCTCCCCATCCCTCCCAAGCACACCTGGGCAAAAGGTGAGGCGCAGAGCAAGCGCTTCACCAGGGAATCTCGGGGAAGGACAAGAACCACCACCTTAGAAGCGCAGTGCTGGGAGGGACCCTAATAGATCACGGAAGGCAGCCCCAGGCAGGGAAGGCCAGCGGGGCATCCCATCTCCAATCTCTGTCTCTGCAGGCAGAGACTTAAACTGCTGAGCTATCCCGTAGTTCTCATAAGAACATAGTCCAGCTTCCTGTATCTCACAGTGGCCCCACCAGATGCGTTTGGGAGCGCATGAGACTAGATCTCTGTCTCCTGATACCCCTCCCCTGCATCTGGCCCTTGAAGTACCCCGGTTTTAAGACTGGAGATTACACATCTCCATCATGGCTTGTCACCTGTGATGGACTTTTCCTCCAGGAATCTGTCCAATCCCCTTTGGAAGGCATCCAAGCCAGATGCCATCACCACATCCTGTGGCAGGGAGTTCCATAGACTAACAACGCACTGGGTGAAAAAATATTTTCTGGCAAAAAAAAAAAAAACAGATAAATGACCAAACCGTAGAGTAAGTCAAGCGATGGCAAAATGCCATTCTCGACTAGGAGGGCAGGTTGGTGCTTGTATTTCTCCGTGATCATCCATTGCCTGACTTAGCAACACAGAAAGGCAACACGGACTCCTTAAGTTCAGTTCTTAACTGCAGCGTCTGCAGTTGTAAGATCCCGGTTGATGCGTCCTAAAGGGCAGACTCCTGTGAGCAAATGCCGGGGGTTGAGGCTTGACGTGTGCAAATGTTAGGTGCTATGATTACAAAAGGACCTGCTTTAATAATAATAATAATAATAATAATAATAATAATAATAATAATAATAACAACCTTCTGAACTGCAGAGATGGAAGGGACCTTCTGGGTCGCCAAGTCCGACCTGTGTCAGGGAGGCCCCAGTGGGGGAACCGAACTCTCAACCGCAGGCTGCGCGGCCAGAGGCCGACGGGAACTTCCCAACAGTCTTCGAGGGAAGGGGTCCGAAACTGGGGGGGACACTGTGGTAGCCCACCAGTGCCAAACCACACAGGGACGGCAACCGCTATCTTCCACCCTGCATTCTCTCCTGCTCCCAGGGGTTCGGAGCGAAAGCTGTTCCGTCCCGCCCCCGGTGCCCCCACCAGGAGAGGTCTCTGTGGAGTGGGGGGGCCTCCACCAGGTTCCAGTTACACATCCCGCCCCCGACATGGTATTACTGCCACCGCTTGCCCCTTCGGAAGGGATGGGAGAGCTCATTAAGGCAGAGGTGGCCATTCCATGAACTATTAGTGGCTCTGTGCCCTGTGTCTCTTCTACAAGAACTGTTCCAACCCAAAACCAACAGTTAACTCTTCGTTCCTCGTTTTCCTGGCTGCTGCTCCAGACGATTTGATACACTCTGCCCGGATTAGGTTCACTCATCTCTGGGGCCGCCGCCACTGCCCAAGACCGTACACACCGACTGTTCACAGAGACCTTAAGAGACAAAGCGGAGGCTGTCCTGCCAGGCACCCCTTGCTTCCAAGGAAGAGGGACCCCTTGCCCTGGTTCCAGGCTCTGCAGGAACAACAGATGGGCTGGCTGGTTGATGAACGCTTTGTCCTTCAGAGCTCTCTCTCTCTTTTTTTAATGCAGCCACGTCTGTTTGGGGAAACATTTCTGCCTTGTTGTTATTTTCCAGCTGGGGCCAAGGAAAGGAAGGGTGGAAAACCACAGGGCGACAATCGACCCCAATGGAGAACCCTGTTTTCAAACATCTTAACATGCAGGGCCCCTTCCCTGCGTTTGGAGGACTCCAGGGGATGAATTCTGCTGACCAGCTTAGGATTCGGAGGAGAAAAGAAGAAGGAAATTCCACCCGGTAGGTAGCAGGGAGGCGGGGAAGCAGAGCCTCCCTCCTTCCCTTCCTCCCTCTGGTCCACGGCTTCAGAGCTTGGGAGCTTTGCTTTAATTAGCCTAAAGGAAACTCTGCACTCCTATCTGAATAATCCCTGTTTCTCATTATTTATTCAGCTCCCTCCTGCTGCTGTTGCTACTGTGAACGGCCAAGCCTGAGTCTGCAGAAACGGATCCTCTCTTGCTGGCACTTGCCAGCCACCTCAGCCCACCCAAGGAAAGCCAAAAGGCCGTCGGAGGGAAGGGAAAGGGGTGGGAAAACCCTGGCCTGGGGTGTGTGTGTGCATGTGCTTCTGGAGGAGCGAGGAGGGCACGGCACCGAGACCCAGGGGGGAAAGGGTGTGTGTGGAAGCACATCGTTTTGCATTGTCCAGGGGCGGGGTCTGCCTGGTGCCTCCCAAACATGCGACCAGCTGGCCAAGAAACAAGCTGGGCAAAGAGGAGGGTCCCAAGACCCCAGGGACCCCTGGGAAAGCCCTTCTTGGTGGTGGAGGAGAGGGCGGTGGATTCAAGCCTGGGCCCCATCCCTCCCAGAACTGGGGATGGGGTGGGGGGTGGGGGCAGGGGCCAAGCATCAACCAGGGGCTGCCTGCCATTGGATGGGGAAGGTGCTTTACAGGCCACCACCTCTGCGTTCCAAGCCCACCAAGTGCATGGGAGCAAGCCACGCGTCCGACACGTCACAACATGATTCCAACAAGGGAGAAGGACAGAGGCTCGCAGGGGTCGAGGTGGGCATTTACTGTGGTTTGGCGCAGTCCGGCGGATCGAGCCCACCAATGATGCATGGGTGGCCCTAGGTTCCTCACCATGGACCACCCTGTGCAGGTGAGGAACTTAGACATAAAACCCTTTCTCTCCCCTAAACAACCCTCACCCCCCACCTTCCCAGATCCTTCCCATGAAAGACCCCCCTCCCGCAATCAAGCCACGGAGGAGGCACATTCTGGTCCCTCTAGCCCTGCCCTTGTACCTGGCTCTAAGGCTGGGGAAACCGGATTTTTTTTTTGGGGGGGGGGAACAAGGCAGGCCTCACCGGAGCATGAGGTTCATCAGCTGCAGCCCCTCGCCTTTCAGGAAGCGCTCCCGGTTGGAGCTCAGCATGAGCGAGGAGCACAAGGAGTCAAAGAGGTTCTCCATCATCTCCTGCTCCTCCGCCGTGCCGGGGTTGTGGCGCTTGAACACCTGCAAGGAGAAGACACCCGCCGGTGTTAAGGCTGCTGCTCCTCCCAACGAGAAACCTGGCGGCACCTTCAGCGACTCTCCCGTTTTATTGGGCCCCAAGATTTTCTGGACGGCGTCCCACTTGGCCCTGAAGAAGAGGGCCACCCTCCGTGGAAGCTCCTGCCCAGCCAAGCTGGTGTGTCTTAAAAGGCAAGGCAAGCCCCCCCCCCCACGTGTCGCTGCTGCAGCTGCAAACAAAGACAGCTCCCTCCTGGGAAACACGCCAGCTCTGTTGCTAAAAACAAGAACAGCTGAAATTGTAAAGAATCCGTCCAAATTGCCCCCTCGGAAACATATTCCACTCTGAAAAGAATACAGAATGTAAAAAGCAAAAGACTTAATTACATGTGAGTGGTTAGTTATGCTTCTCAAAGAACTCACACTACATGGCCATTATTTCAGAAAAGAATGAGGAACAGGTAAGAGAATTTGTTCATTCGTTCATTCATACCTTTGTTAGATTTTTATTTATACCACCCATCTGGCAGCAAGGCCACTCTGGGAGGTGTGTGGAGTGACTTCCAAGCATGACTTGTAACTTGGTGTTATTTCCCACGACCCCTCCCTGACCCTTGGCGACAAAGGCTGCTACAGGCAGGAGATGAACCTCAACCACACCGAGGCCCATCAGCTGCCTGTTACCAGTGTGCACAAGGTAACACAGCAGCAGCAGCAGCAGCAGCAGCATCTGCAACAACAACAACCCTTCGGACCTCCAGATGTTTTGGACTACAACCCCCACAGTCCTTTGCCATTGGAAATATAGCCTTGGAATTTGGGGAGTTGTGGTCCAAAACATCAGGAAGGCCAAAGTTTGGACATGCCTGCCTATGCAGGATGTTTCAGACAGAAGCAATCCCCAATGGATTTTTCTTTTCTACTTACGTGCTCTCTGTAGCTCTAATGTTACCTTTTAATGTTCTAAGATGCCTCTTCAGGCTCCCTGTTCTTAACTTGAATATGTCTTAAATGTTCTGGACTGCATATTATCCCTCATTATTGTGAGCCACCTTAGGTCCTTTTCCAAGGAGAAAGGTGAGGTTAAAATATTCAAAATAAAATAAAATAAATAATAGCCAGTTTGAGGTTGACTCAGCCTTCCATCCTCCCAAGGTGAGCAAAATGAGTACCCAGCTCACATGACCGGGGGGGGGGGGCGGAGGCAAGGTCTCCACAACTCCACTGCAAACTGCCCAGAGATGGATTGTAGCACTAGATGGGTTGGCATATAAGTGCCCCACTATGCTTTCCTTCTGCTTCTCTGCACAGCCTGGGGGTGACAGCCACGCCTCCCCCTCAGGGGGGACATCCTGCTCAGCCCTCTGCCAGGAAGGCCACCCAGCCTGGTGGAGCTGGCGCCAAGGGAGCTCGGCAAGGTCGAGGCAAAGCCGTCCCGGGGCCACCTTATCTTCCCTGTGGCAACCAAGCCGACACCGCAGGCAGGGCAAGCGTGCAGGAGAGGCCCTCCTGCTCTGCGGTTCCCTTGGCCTGCTCGCCTGGAACCACAGAAGGCAGAGGCAGCTGGCCACCAAAGGCGCCTCGAGGCCACTGAAGCCTGGGGAACGGACAGACAGTGCGCCACAAGGTCTTTCGGGGACACGGCACGCTTCCTGGTCACAGCTGCTCTTAGGCACCTGCTGCCTCGGGGCGCAGTGGTTCAATTGCTGTGCTGCAGCTAAAACTGTGCTCACGACCAGGGGTTCAATCCCAGGTAGCAGCAGGCTCATGGTTGACTCAGCCTTCCATCCTTCCGAGGACAGCAAAATGAGTACCCAGCTTGTTTTGAAGTGGGGGGGGGGGACAATGTGTTGCCTGCATAATTACTTGTAACCCTCCCCTGAGTGCTTTAAGTGCTATGTTGTTGCTCAGTCGTTCAGTCGTGTCCAACTCTTTGTGACCCCATGGACCAGAGTTCGCCAGGCCTTCCTATCTATGGGGGAGGTATATTTGCAGAATGCTTTGCTTTGCTCCTCTCACCACTCTTGCAGCTTTGCACCCCCTCTGCTCTTCCCCTCCTCCTCCTCCTCGTCCTCCCCTCCTCAGCCCCCTCCCCAACCCCAAAACCCAGGCTGGGGCTCTCTGGGGCGTCCGAGATGGCGGGGCATGACTCACCGATAACTGCTGAAGGAGCACGTCGATGCCGTCCAGTTCCCCGAGCAATTCCCGGTTGTCTACAGGAAGGAAGGAGGGAGGGAGGGAGAGAAAGGAAGCCCGCTGTCAGATTTTACAGCCATCTAACATGGATAGACCGGCAAACAAAATCAATATGGCTTGACAGAGTACAAAAGGCTGAGGCATGAGGGGACGAGGAAGAGAGACCGAGAGATAGATGGAGACAGGGCATATGGCAAGCGCCAAGGGAAGTGGGGGGGGGCGGGAGGAGGGAGGCCGGTGGGACAGCGTGAAAGGCGACCAGCTCTGAACCAGAGGGCTTCTGCAAAGGAGGAATTGAGCAGGGGGAGAGAGAGAGCGAGAGAGAGCGCTCACCATCCTTGTTCTGAAGGAGGATGGCCAGCACCTCACTGCAGTAGAGCTTGTTGGCGTCAAAAGGCATCTTGGCCTGGGGGGGGGGGAGAAAGAACCGCATAAATGTTACAGTGAGGGGCTTCGGGATGCAACAGAGAATGGGAAAAGGAAGGGGATCCAGTGGTCGGATTCTGCCCAGCCCCAGCATCCTGCCAGGCCTTTTCTGGTCAAGGTACAGGAAGCAACGGC
>JAHTLZ010004201.1:0-11723 GCA_023846285.1 Phrynocephalus versicolor
CTTTGCACACCTGAGGGAGCTTATAAGGATAGGAAGGTTCCTTGGCCTTGTAAAAAAAAGGAGAGCAGGCAGTCTACCGAAACAGAGCCAAACCAAGGTGTACGATTCGCACACAAAGACACACAAAAATGCTTTGTAGATCAATAAAATGAAAAAGACAGCAGCTCCTGGAACTCAGTTTTGCAAACAGCATCCAGCGCTTCCTCCAGATTAAAGAGAGAGAGAGAGAGAGAGACGTGAAAACATCTCACTAGTTCCAGATTTACATAAGAACGTAAGAACATAAGAAGAGCCATGCTGGATCAGGCCAAAGGCCCATCTAGTCCAGCTTCCTGAATCTCACAGTGGACCCACCAGATGCCTTTGGGAGCGCATGAGACTAGATATCTGTCTCCTGATACCACTCCCCTGCATCTGGCGCTTGAAATACCCTGGTTTTAAGCCTGGAGATTACACATCTCCATCATGGTTTGTAACCTGTGATGGACTTTTCCTCCAGGAATCTGTCCAATCCCCTTTTGAAGGCATCCAGGCCAGATGCCATCACCACATCCTGTGGCAGGGAGTTCCATAGACTTACAACGCGCTGGGTGAAAAAATATTTTCTTTTGTCAGTTCTTACTCTCCCAGCCCTCAATTTGAGTGTATGTCCCCTAGTTCTGGTATTTTGTGAGAGGGAGAAGAGCATCCCTCTCTCCACTTGACTCATGACCTGCATTATTTTGTATGTCTCAATCATATCCCCCCTCAAGCGCCTTTTTTCCAGACTAAGGAGCCCCAAATGCTTTAGCCTTTCCTCATAAGGGAGGTGCCCCAGCCTAGTAATCATTTTAGTCGCTCTCTTCTGCACCTTTTCCAGCTCCACTATGTCTTTCTTGAGATGCGGTAACCAGAACTGTACACAATACTCCAGGTGGGGCCTTACTCTTGTTTTGTATAATGGCATTGTATAATGGCATTATAATTTACCTTGAGAAACCTTGGGCTCAGCGCAGAAAGGAGCAACTCCTAGTTCCGCTTAGAAAAGCCGGACAGTGACACACACCCCTCCCCCAAAGCTCTGACTTGCCAAGAAGGCCTTGTGCCAGCAAGCACCAAGATGGAATACGTTCAAGGAGCAAGCCATTTCAAACTGTAAGCATCGCTACCAAACAGGATGACTGCCAAAGGATGGCAGTGGGGGGGGGAGAGATAAAATCTGGGGAAAGAGGTTAAAAGCATCCCCACCCCCCACAAAACACACACAAGGGCCAGGCTCCTCTTGGCAACTCATGCTTGCACAGCAGAGAGTACACAAGACTTGGCTGTGAATGGATGCTGAAACGTCCCTGGGTGTGCACCTGCTGGAGTCACAACACCACCTCCTTCTTGAGTGGCAATCGGTGGCCAGGACTCCCTTGCGCAGGTGCAGAGATGTAAAATTTCTGGAAATTCGGGCAACTTCAAGTACTTGGACTGCAGTTCACAGAAGCTTTCCACACTTTGAGGTGCTGGCCAGGATTGCAGTCCAATAACCAGTCCCCCACTGCCACCCTGGTTTCTGGAAATTATACATTTCTGCACAGGTGTAAATCCCTAAGCTGAAAGTAGAACAGGTAAGTGGGACTGACCTCTCTCAGGGCTAGCTTCCACAGTGGTGAGAGAAGACGGCGGTGCAAATGGGGTGATTTGCTGAACCAGGAAAAGGTCAATAATAGGGGCATTTGTGTACATGACACAAATCACGGGCTGCCAACACACAATCTGCTCATCCCCCTCCTCGTGCAGGACTAGATTTTTTGCAACAGCTACCAATAGTCCTCTTTAATTTCTGGTAAACAGCTCTTGTTGTTCCTTCTCATCATCCCATTAAAGACTCAGGTTGCAGAAGGTTTGGCATTTCTTGCTTGCATTGAGATTTTTTTTTCTGGTTGAAAGGAGAAAACCACCAGGCTGGAGTCTGCAGCCAACCTGGTGGGCAGGAACTCCATCTCTCTCTCTCTCTCTCTCTCTGCCAAATCTGGCCTCCCTGGGGAGTGGCGGGTGTGTTGGAGGGAAACCAAGGAAGGACAGAATGTGGGGCCCACGAGCAGAGAGCGTGTCTGCTACGCCTGATGTTCGCGTCACACTTCAGCACGGGTGCCAGGAGGAGAAGCAGCGTAGCTTTGGAGGTGACATTTGCAGTTGGCTCATTACTCTTTTCAAAAGAGTTTGGCATCAAAGAGAGGGCTTCAAACGACAGGCTCACATGTGCATATGCAAGAGCTAATTAACCACCCTGCCAGTAGCTGCAGGAGGAGGAGGAGGAGGAGGAGGAGGAGGAGGAGACGGTGCTGCAAACAACCAGCACAGCCTCCCTCGCCGCTGCCCTGGGGAAGGATTTGTGAGGCTCGGGCTTTCCTTTCCCGGGAAGGGGGTGGGCAGCTGAGCCTCAGCTCCGGCCTTACCTTCATGCTCCTTTTCAGAGGTTCCAACCTTCTTGATTTTCTTGGGAGATTTCATGAAGAGAGGGAAGATGGTCCGAAGGCCAAGAATGTCCACAAACTTGTGGCAGTTGTCTGCCCCTTCGGGACCAATCATGGCATGATCCAGGACTTTCAAGGCACTGCTCCGGGATATCTTCTTTTCGCTGTCGAAACAACAACCACAAAACATTTGTGTCAGTCTCGCCACCAGGCACGTGCTTTACCTCCTCCGCGCGGCTTCTTAAATCCTCGCACATCAGGATGAAGAATGACAACCTTCTTCTATTCACCAGTGAGAAAGCAAGGCATTTCCTGACACTCTGGACTAGAGATGGGCATGAATAAAAAAAACGGCATTTCGTTTGTCGTTTGTCAGGTCCGTTTCGGTTCGTTTCCATTTTTCGTGAATTTTTGCAAAAAAAATCATTTTCGTTTTCGTTCGTTTGTTACCATTTCGTTACCATTTATTTCAATTTTTGTGATTATTTTTTAGGATTTTAAGCAATTCACTCATATTGCAGTAACGGAAATGAAACACACGACAAAATTTCCGGTGTTTCTGTTCGTTTCGTTTCATTTTAAAGACAAAATTCGTTTGTCATTTCGTTAGCTAACGAAACGAAAAAACGGAAATGGAAACGAAAAATTGTTCATTTCGTGCCCATCTCTACTCTGGACGAAGTGGCGGTAAAAATGCACAAGGATGCCGCTTGCCCGAAACATGCCTGGCTGCTGGTTCGTTTAAGGCTCCGGAGCTCCATGGGTGTAGGGGGCATTTCCCCTAACAACCTGCCAGGGTTTCTGTGCCCCCTCTCCCTAGAATGTTTTTGTGTATAGGGTCATATTTCCCAAAAGAGAAAGAGTATGTGAGAGATTTTATGCGCACCAGAGACCTTGAGAAGATGAAAAAAAGAGCTCTCTTGTCTCTATCTCAGCTGAAGGCAAGGAATCTATCAGGGATGTACATTTCCTTGCTGAGGTTTCACTCTTTAACAAGAACAAATCAATCTGAACAGAATAAATTAATGAGAATGGAGAATTTCGCAAGCATCCGTTCACCCCAGCTTTGCTCCCTGCAAGAATTTCTCCATCAGCTCCTGGACGCTGCCTGGGAAGACCCACAAACAGCAGAGCAGAGCTGTAGACGCCAAGAGAAGGAGTGAGAATTCTCAGCACCCTTGGGTCCAAGCCAGCCACTTAAACTTCCCTCTCTTCTCCCCTCTTCTCCTTCTCCCCTGAACAGGCTGCCCGGACCACCAAGGCAACTGTCAGCATAGAAGAAAGCTTCTCCTTGTCAGGAGGCGCGCGAGAGAAATGCCCCCCAAGGCCTCAGCCCAGCACCAGCAGGGCTTCTGCCCTGGGCTCAGGATTAAGCCTCGTTTGCACAGCTGCCACCGGTGGGGGTGGGTGGGTGGGGGTTCCATTTGCCAAGCACTGCACCACCTTCCCTGTGCCCCTTCCCACAGGCTGGGTCAACAATCCTCCCTTCCTACACGAGTGGGAGTCAAGGGAATGACCGACAGGGTCAGGTCTCCATGATGTGGAGGGGCCAGAGGAGGCAGGAGCCATGTTTCCAGTTTTTAGGCCCGGTGTGCACCTTATAGACTGCAAGGGCCAGCCAACTAAGGGGCTTCTTTCCCTTCCACATCTGGGTGCTGTGGTATCTCGCTTTGAGATATACCACATCCCCCAAGAGCAGGGCTGCTACTGACGCTAAGTATCCACCCCTGAGAAATGTTCCTGATCCAGCCAGGCAGGAGGCATCGCAAGATCTTCTGGAGGGGCCCCTGTGGCCCTCTTGAGATCCTGCACACGGGCCCAGGCCTGCCTTCCTCTTATAAGTGGGGGAAAAGAAATGAGCTGCAATGCACATGTCAAGGGGATGTGGGGGGCGGGGGAACCCACACCTAATCCATAATCTTATTGACCTGCTATTAATGTTTCACATTTCTAGTGTGGCAGCTACATGTGTGTGCAAACACACAACCAGAAACTGTTGGGAAAAGAAAGAGAAACCCTCCTTCTCCTTCTCCTCTTCTTCTTCATCATCATCTCCTTCTTCTTCTTCTTGCTATTATTATTCTGTGGGGGCAAGGTGGGGGGTGGAGGGCTGCCCTTTTATCAACGCCACGGGTCCAGCCAGCAGCCTCTTCCTCTTGACAGAGTTACGCAAGGGGGAGCCCAGCAGCCTGGCTGGCGCAGCCCGTGGAAAGCACCCACCTGCCTGGTGCCCCCAGAAGGCGCTGCCCACTTGACCGCCTCCCCTCGCGGTTTCCAGCCACTGGTGAGCTGCAAAGGATCATCCGTCTTGGACCCCTGAAGGTTTAACAGGCACCTTGAGCATCTACAACAAGTGCTTGCCTGGTCCAATCCTGCGCATTCAATTCTACCGTCAGGGAGGCGCCGCCTGTTCCCATCTCTAGCTGTCGATGATCCTGCCCACTTTTGCTGCGTCTCCCACCCTGGGTGTGACGGCACAACTTTTGCTGTCTTGCCCCTCCGCCCCTGTCAAACGGCCCAAACATTTTTGCATTGCATGGCAGCCAAGTGGCTCTGCCACCTTTTCACTGCCATGGGGGGGGGGGGCAGCTCCGTCAACATGTTACTGCTCCCTGCTGATCTCCACGTGCCGTGTCTCTAAGGAACTCTGCTTGCAGCAAGAGCCTTCTTCAAATCCAGCTTGGCCAAAAGAACAGGCCTCCCATTGGAATACTTCCCATTCAGCTCAGCGGCACTCAAAGATTATACCTGCCTCTGCCTGAGCTCTCCAGGTCATTCCAAGACCTACTATTATTCAGGAACACATTTTTTTTTCAGAAACCCTGCTTTCCAGACACTTATTTTCCATGGGTTCCTTTCTGTTTCTTTTTGCGTGTGTACAAGAGCTGCGCCGGCTCCACCCCACACCTGGTTCACCCTACAAACACCGGACGCAAGCGAGCAAAATGAGCAGGATTTTCTGCTTCTTTGTGACGGCCGCCGGGGGCTGCCAGCATCAGGTGCGGCAAGCGGGGAGCACGCTGGCCATCCCTGTGAAATGCTGCTGCGGAATGCCAGCGTGGATGGGCGTTTGTAATCCATGCCAACAGTAGGACGCAAAAAAAGCAGGCATTTGATAGAAGGCACAGTTCCATTCAGCAAAACATGACTCCCAATTTGTTCCGGGAGGGATGCTTCATTTCGGGAAACTGTATTCTGAAAGGAGAGACGCTGCGATGCCAAAGCCAGAACATAAGCAGATGAGAGGAAGGAAGGCAGAGAAAAGAACACATCCTGGCAGCTTCTTCTGAGTAGCTACCATCCTCCTCCTCCTCCTCCTCCTCCTCCGGCACAATGGGAAGCCCTGAAGGCTTTACCTTGCCTTATCTGGAGCTGGGCTGGCCTTTGCCTCCCTCCCTGCCTGGGGCCCTGAGTTCTCTTGCCTGCGGCAGAAACAAAGATTCGGGGAGCACAGCTATTCCTGAATGGAAGCCAAGGGGACTGAAGGGCAGGGAAACCAAGGTCATCAAGGGCACAACTGTGTGTGTGCTGACATGCACACTCACACACAAGGCAGCTGCAAAAAGGAACAAAAAGGCAGCCCCTTGAATCTAGAGGACAGGGCACAACCTAACGGGTGCCTGGATGACCCCAGGATGCGTCTCTCGCTCCCAGCAATGTGTGCAGCAAAGGCACACGGAGTGGGGGCGTCGATGCAAGCATCTGCCTACGGAAGCAGCTTCAGAGAAAAGTGGGAGAGGAGGGGAGGGGAGCAGGGTCGCCCGAGAGGCCTCTGACAGATCTCCAGTAGCACCGTGAGTGTTTCTGACTCCTGGTTGTTCAACACGGCCCACAGCTAGACGATCCTGCCCATCTAAAGTCAGCAGGAGAGAAGAAAAGGAGGAGTGGATTTTGGGCCGAGAAGAAGTTTTCAGAGTATGGGGACGCAGCGTCTTGGGTTTCGTTTTGGCTTCGTTTTGTATTTCTTGTTGAAATGCAAAGCAGTGAAGAGCAATCAACTTCACCCCCCTACTCTATTCCAACTCTCCTTCACCTCGGAAGTCGAGATGCTAAAAGTCTTTTTTTTAAAAAAGGTTCTGGCTACAGAACTTGAGGACTCTTTTCTGTGGACGTAATTGCCTATTGATCAGCATCCCGGCAGGAGGCCAGGAGCGGGTCTTCCTTGGAATATTCATTGGGTCTAAGTTCAGGCACCCAGAGATCAATAGCTATTTGACTGGACTGTCTGGGGCTGATTTGACTTGAAATATTTATCCTCCTGCAGGGCAAGCCGTTTGCCTTACTCTTGCCGTGGGCACGCCAAAGACTCCCAGGGGTGAGAACTAATCCAGGGAGTAGACATGGGCACGACTCAGCGAAATTTTCGTTTCCGTTTCCGTTTTTCGTTACGCAACGAAAACGAAAACGAAAATTTTCCAAAAAAAAAAACCCCGAAACAGAAACGAAACGAAAAACTTTGCTGTTTTTTCGTTTTCGTTGCGGCAAGTACATTAAACTGAAAAGAATGCTAACGAAACAGAAATTTTCTGTTTCCGTTTCCATTTTTCGTTACGCAACAAAACGAAAACGAAATTTTTTCAAAAAACAAAACGGAAACGGAAACGAAACGGACCCCTCAACGAAAAACCTTTTTTTTTTTTTTGAGTCGTGCCCATCTCTACCAGGGAGAGCCACACCTGACAGCCTCACCCAATGAAGACTGGCCTGGGCGCTGGCAGACAGGGGGAACCCTCCGGGCACCTCCACCTAGTAAATCGGGGCTGCCATCTGGTCCATGTGGGTGGACGCACGCCGAGGCCAAAGCTGCTCCCCCCCCTCCCCACCCTTGAGGTCTCTTGCTTTTGCTGCTAAGCTAGGGCTGGGGGGTGGGTTGGGGGGGGGCAGAAAGAGAGGAAGGGTTGGGCTGCCCTGCCCTGCCCTGCCCTGCCCATGGTCTCTGAAAGGCACAGCCTGATTGTAGGTGGCAGAGCGAAGGGCAGTTCTGGACCCTACGAGGGATATTCAACGGGACATCTAAGGAATCGCCATGTGGCCGCTAGACCTTCTCCAACTTAGTTTCAAGGGCAGCCCCACAGTGGCAGTCTAAGCCGTTATGGAGCCATGAATGGAAGGCTCCCTCCCGCCAGAGGGAGGGGAGTTTATAAGAGATGGGCCTCATCCTTCCTGGGCTTTAGGGGGTAACTCCAGCCCTCGCCACTGCCCCCAAGCCTGAAAACCTGGCTTTATAGGTTGGACTTCCCAGATCATTCTGTTTCAATCAACTTATATAAATAGGACGCTGTCATTTCCCCCTGCCTTATGATAATTTTCTATTAGTTATTTTTTGCCATTTGTTCTTATTTTGAATTGTCAAACCATTTTGGTTCATTGTATTTGTGCTTATTTGCTTATTTGTTCTTTTTATTATGATTATCTGATTATTTGGCTTGATTGATTAGTCTTTATTTACTATTTTAAGTTGTTTAATCTGATTTTGTATTTTGTATATGTTTGTAAACCACCCAGAGTAGCTTTTTTTGCTAGATGGTTGCGGTATATAAATCAAATAAATAAATAAGCCTTTCAATAGTTGTTCCCTAATGGAGTAACTCTATCTATCCCTTCTGCTGCCAATCTGCCATTAATGTTCCTTTTTTATTTTGTGGGTTTTTTTGTAGCTATGTCTGGAACCCCCTTTTTTCACTGTGGTTTTATTGTTTTTATCATTACCCTTGTATGTCCTTCTGTTAGCTGCCAGGGTAATAGTCTAGCTACTAGTTAGGCAGGATATGAATGTAAATACAATCAGTATCTCTCCATCCCTCCAGTCCTTTGCTGATCCCACTGATCAAATTACCTGAGGAACATTTATCCCACAGGTCACAAAACTAGAGAAATTGGGGTCAAACCAAGCAGTAAGGCAAATGTTAATTCCTTATGCAACTATGATGTGCACAAATTTGTTATACCAGCAGAGCTCAACAAGCCAGTCAGGCCAGTCATGGACAAACATCTCACCGAGAAATAAACACAGAGTGTTGAAGGTCAACAAAGAGGCACCTTCATGGCCACAAACAGAGCCAATTAAAAACTGCTTCCTCAAAGAAGGCAGTGCCTTCAGGAAGATATTATCCATCCTAATTATTTGCAAATGTCAAGGCAGGGAAGAAGTCCAAGCCCACCTTTCATCTGCCTTTTGTACGGTCCCTTGACTTGTCCCTCCTGCCCTGCAGCTGGAAATCTATTGTTGCTTTTCCAGCACATGAGACACAAAGCATGCAAAGAAAGCTGCACTGCCGAAAGGCCACAGGAGCCACGCCAGGGGGGTGAGAGAGGGGAGAACATCCAGAACGCCATTTCTGGATGTTTTTAGAAGGCCCCAGGGAAGAGTTGGCACCAGGATACCATTGTGCTGGTTGGGGAAACACAGCACAGATCGACTAAGAAGAAGAAAATTTCCAAAGATACAGTTAATTCTGACCGTGTATCTTTGGATTCTGAGAATCCAAGGAGCTGATGTGACATGAAAACAAGAGGAACAACCCAAGATTTGGCAGGAGTTGCTGCAGGTGGGCTGGGGTTTCATTCAAGGTGTGGACTTAATCACTAATGCCCTAAATGGGGGGTGGTGGCGGAGGCTTCTTCTTCCTCTTCTTCTAGCTCCTGAAGCACCACTTTGCCCAACGGAACCTGTGTTCAGGGCACAGGCCAACCATTTCCATGTCCTCTTTGACATGTCCAGTGTCCTGCCAGATCTGTTTTGGTCACCCACGCAGCTACTGGCCATCGATTTCCAGGTGGGAGGCAGCTTGGGTGACAGTGGAAGTTGCTGCTCTGAGGTCATGTCCATACCAGTAGAGATGGCTTTCTCTCGTCTTCTCTGTCTTGGAGACCACACCCTGTTGCTGTTGGGGAGTATCAATTGTGAGGTGGTTGAGTAGGGAAATACCCGACATCCAGCAGAGTATATGCCATTTCCATAGGATGGAGTCAGCTCTTTACACCCACTCCCCAGTACTGTGTGCCACACACTGAAACAGGGCAGACAGCTGTCTTGTAAATCTTGGACATGAGGCAGATTGGCATTTGTCTCTTGAAAAACATACTGGTGAGTTCTTGCCAAGGCAACCAGGCCGCATTCACCCTTGCTCACATGTTGCCAATGCTTTCACCATTGCCTTTGAGATGGAATACAAAATTTCCGGCATGGCAGGGAGTTGGACTGGCTGGCCCTTGAGGTCTCTTCCAACTCTATGAGTCTATGAATCTAAGATATTTGGAGGATACCTTTAAGGTCTCTCCATTTATTCAGCGCTTTCCATGGGTGGTAAGAGTCTCTAGGTTCTTGGGTTTTGTGATATTTAGAGGGGGAGACCAAAGTGGTCGAGGTGGTCATTCCGTGTCTGAACCTCCCACTGCAGTTCATTCCTAGTGGTAATAGCAAGTGTGATATTGTTGGTGTCAATCAACCATGGTCCAGGGAGCGTTTTGCTGCAGGTCTTGTGTGACGGCATAAAAAGTAGCGGCAACAGGGCAGAGCCATGGTGCACTCCAACCATCACTGGAAAACTGTTAGAGAAGCCAGATGAGCATTGCACGCAGCTGCTGGTGTTCTTGCAAAGCATCCTGACCCAGTCAATGAGTGGTTCTGGCACCACATGGTTACGGAGGGCAGACCAGATCAATGGTCACATGTTGATGTCAACCGAATGCCCTAAATGGCTTCTGGTGGAGAAATCTAAGGAACCACCTGTTTTGTTAGGAACCTGTCCAGACATTGAGATCTCCGGGGGGGGAAGGGGGGCATCTCTTGTAGAGGCCAAGCTGTGTGGAAGAGGGCTTCCATTTGGGATGCTTCTGGACCCCCCCATCTCTCCCCCCCCATGTGAACAGCTCCTCCTTGCCTTGTTTTAGAAAAGGCTGAGGGATGTTATCACACAGCCCTTCTATACTTTTCTGACTGCTGCAGCTGAGGTCGATTTGAAACCGGTTCAGTTAGGACGGCTCTTTTCATGGGCTTGTGATCCCATCTGTTGAAGCCTCAACTCAGACCGAGTGGTGCAAAGGGCTCTTTCAGGAGAATTAAGGCCTGTTCATCACAGCGCAGATTAGCCAAGGTGGGGATGGGGGGACAGAGAGAACGGCTGAGCACAGCTTTTTCAGCAACGGATGGTGCATGTCAAGAGGGGAGCAGGCGGGTAGAAGAGGGAGTTGCAGGGAGAGGGAGGAGCCCCCCCCCTGCTCCCCATCCCTCCCAAGCACACCTGGGCAAAAGGTGAGGCGCGGAGCAAGCGCTTCACCAGGGAATCTCGGGGAAGGACAAGAACCACCACCTTAGAAGCACAGCGCTAGGAGGGACCCTAATAGATCACGGAAGGCAGCCCCAGGCAGGGAAGCCCAGCGAGGCATCCGATCTCCAATCTCTGTCTCTGCAGCCAGAGACTTAGGGCGTTTATACATGACCCCTAAGCTCTGCTGCAAATGGCTCCCAGCTCCGGATCTTTAAAATGTTTCCTCACCAGCTCCGGAGCTAACAGAAAATTAAGTATGACCCCGCCCACCTAAGTGCAACCCAGCGCACCTTTCAAGTACCTGCTCTGGGAGAGTGAAAAATTTTGATGTGGAGAGTGCCGGGCTCTCCTCGCTTCTTTTTGTTGGTTTTTTTTTGCCTCCCGCCCCTTTAAGAGGAACCAGGAAGTAACCGGGGTGTCGGAGCAACTTCCACCAGCACCGGAGGTAAGGCTTTATTCTTTTGTCCCTTTTTAAGGCTTTTTTTCCTCCCTCCCCTCACGCAGACAGAAGCAAGGAAGTGCGGAGTCGTGGGGAGGAAGGAAGAGCAACGAACCCCCAAGATCTCTGGTCCGAATTTAAGGGACCAGCAGATCTTAGGGTTCATGTAAAAAGGCTCCTAAACTACTGAGCTATCCCAAAGTTCCTGGAAACGAAAACACAGATAAATGACCAATATATCCTATTACTTCTGTAACCGTAGAGTAACTCAAGCGCCGACAAATTGCCACTCTCGACTAGGAGGGCAGGTTGGTGCTTGTATTTCTCCATGATCATCCATTGCCTGGATTAGCAACACGGAAAGGCAACACGGACTCCTTAAGTTCAGTTCTTAACTGCAGCGTCTGCAGTTGTAAGATCCCGGTCGATGCGTCCTAAAGGGCAGATTCCTGTGAGCAAATGCCGGGGGCGGAGGCTTGACGTGTGCAAATGTTAGGTGCTATGATTACAAAAGGCCCTGCTTTAATAATAATAATAATAATAATAATAATAATAATAATAATAATAATA
>JAHTLZ010004202.1:0-16931 GCA_023846285.1 Phrynocephalus versicolor
GAGAGAGAGAGAGAGAGAGAGAGAGAGAGAGAGAGAGAGAGAGAGTCATATTTGTCCTAAAATGCAATGTCTGTATCTATTTGGTATGGATCTCTCTCTCTCTCTCTCTCTCTCAGAAAGAAAGAAAGAAAGAAGGAAGGAAAGAAAGAAAGAAAGAATCTCCATTATTTAAAAACTGTTTTAAATCCCATCAGTGGTAAGAAACACAGACAGCTCTGACATTGGTAGGGGCTGTGGAACACTCTAATTTTTGCATGACATACCCAAACTCTCCACTCTAAGCCCATTCGATAACCTGGCTTCCACAGTCGCAAACAACAACACCAAGGGCATGGAGACAGATACATAGATAAGAATCTGTCTCCATGTACAGGCACAGTTGTGGGTAGCAGAGTGAAAAACTGGAACATGTGTGGAAGGAAGCCATCTACAAAAAACAATGGTTGGCTAGATTAGAACAATGTCTGTCTATCTGCTTGTCTGTCCAAGCAGTTTAAGCTTGCCGTTTGTAGACACTTGCTCTTTTTCTAAAGTAGGCTTGATGATACCTTTATTGGTCACTACTAAAACAAAAAATATAAGCTAAGCTTCGATAGCAACTTGCTATCTTTCTCAAAGCATTGTACCGTACCAAAAATGCAGTCTTGATAGAAGATGTTGTCTAATCAGGCGCTGAGAATCTTTTTGGTGAGATGGAACACACCACACGATGGTATCAGGAAGGAGGCTGGTGTTAAGACTGCTTCAAAGTGCCGGATATGTTTAACACCAAGCATATCAAACAAAGCAGCATAGTCCTTGATCACCCCCCCCCCTCCTCCTTCCCACCCTCAATTTAGGTATATCGAGACTACAAGTCCCTGCTTGCCTTGAGGAAGGGGGGGAAGGTGATACAAAAAGCATGTGTTCTATTTGAAAGTTGGGGGGGGGGGGAAATTAGCAAAACTCACTAGTAGAGATGGGCACGACCAGAAAAAATTATGTTTCGAGTTGTCGTTTGTTGGGACAGGCCCGTTTCAGGTTGTTTCCGTTTGTCGCGGAAATTTCCAAAAATTTGTCGTTTCCGTTTCCGTTTCCGTTTGTCGTTTGGGTTGGGGTTGGGGTAAGTGGGCTCTGGGAGGCACCTCTCTGGGTGCCTCTGAGTTGACCCATAAGGGAAGGGAAGCGTAACGCGTAGCCGCCACGTACCATACATTTACATTATGTTGGTTAGTGTGACAGAGGAACCTCGTCGGCGTTTCTCTGACTCACTAAGAAGGAAAGCATACTGGCGTACTGGCGTACTGGTTACGCTTAGGGAGGGAGTGGGTCTGGAGTTGGAGGCACTTCTCAATGCATCACTCTGACCCACTAAAAAGGGAAGTGTACTTGCGTACGAATCTGGGTTAGGGTTGGGGTTAGAGTAAGGGCTAGGCTTAGGGTAACGGTTAAGGTTAGGGTGGGTTACTGGGATGCACCTCTGGGTGCCTCTGGCCCACTAAGAAGGACGGTGTACTGGCGTATGGGTTAGGGTTAGGGTTAGGGTTGGTGGGCTTTTTATGCCCTCTCTGGCACATCCAGAAGTCTCAGTCAAAACCTGGCCATGCGATTGGTGGAATGGCTCCAAAAATTTGCATGGTCCCATCCCATAGCCAGCCTATCATTGCGCGTGCGCAGGTGTAAAAAAATAAAAATAAAAATAAAATAAAATAAAATCAATGGAGATGTTTTATTGCAAGAAAAACCCACTGCTGCTACTATAAATATTCAGGCATTTAAAATACCTAATTTTCACATGTTTCTGTGGTGCTTTGGTGGGTTTTTGGACTACGATTTTAAAAAAAAGTTGCGGTCGCCATTTTGGATCCCCCCCACCGCATGGCAAATGGAGACGATGAGGATGCCCCCCCCCAGCCTGGTACCAGCAGCCCAGGACAGGAGGGGGGGAGGCCGGGGACCCCCCCAGAAACCACCCCTCTCTGGTAGGTGCCCTCACTGAGGCAGGCATATTTTCACCTGCTTTTATGGCCGGGAATAGGGGTTTTTTTTTAATTTTTAAAACATTTTTTCTGTGCTGCTTGGCATCGCGCGATCGCCACGATGCCATGAACGACAACGACAAATCAGACCCAATTTATCTTTATTGGGTCGGGTTCGAGCTGGAACGGAGTAATTCTCATTATCGTTCCTCGTTAGGTAATGGAAACGACGAATGGAAACGGAAACGAGGATTTCACCGAGTCGTGCCCATGTCTACTCACTAGGAATAATCAGGGCCGGATTAAAAAGAAGCAATTTTACCTAGTGGTTTTTCTGACGTTTTTAAGCAGAGGCTGGATGGCCACCTGTCGGGAGTCCTGTGATGGGAGTTCCTGCATGGCAAGGGGGTTGGACTGGATGGCCCCTGAGGTCTCTTCCAACTCTATGATTCTATGAATTATTATTTATTTATTACCATCATCAATTCATAGACCACCCCAATGCGCTATTATTCTGGTCAATTAACAAAATAAGAACTTAAGCCGAGCAAAACAAAGGGACAATGAAAAAAATCATAAGGCAAAACAAAACACATTAAGTCAGCCAACAAAAACACAAGCAGTGCAACAATCCTGCATCAAGGACGCAAGGCACAAGGGGGGGGGATTCAAAAAGCTGCAAGCGCCACCACAAACTTCAGCCACTGGGGCTACAGAATAGTGTAATCCCAAACCATTATCCCACATGTTTTGTGCTCTATATAGATGTCTATGCGTTAGGAATGCCTTATTGGGAGATAAATGAACTTGACAAAGCTCGGCCATTTTATTAGGGTGATAATAAGCTGTGTGACTGGGTTCCTTTCTAAGACCGGAGCCAAGCGTAACAACGGGTAACTGTGCTTACATTTATCCCTCTTCTACTCCTCTTGTCTTTCTGCTCAGGCTATCTCTTGTACTTTTTTGTTTTTAAATCCATACTATATTTTTTATATTTGTTGGCGATTCATTAGTTTAAACTGCCGTTTTTTTTTGTTAGCAGTGGCTCTAATTTGATATCCTGGCTGTTTGTGCACCACCAGGACAGCAGCTGTTTTCCCCCCACCCCCCCGGGCAGGGCGGAAATGTAATGAATAAATGCATCAATAATAAATAATACGTACAGCCATCCCTTCCTGTTAGTAACGCTGCGAGGCACAGCCTTGCTGTCTCCTTTCATCCAGCCAGCAATTTCCTGCTTCTGGGAGGCTTATGGAAGCCTCAGCACTGCTACTGCACTCGCACCCTCCCCCAAGCCAGGCTCCCTGCCTTTTCTCCCCCAACCCTTCATCCCCCTACTCCCCCCCCCCAAATAAAACCCCACATGTTCCTCCCTCCCCCCCCTTAAACTACATGGACCCACCCTCTCCTACTGGCCCACCTACCTTTAACTCTCTGGCTCCAGACACATCCAGCTGCTGCTAAAGGTGAATTGAAAATCCCACTTGCCAGAGGAGGCCAACCGGATGTGGGATGTCGCATTTGTCAAAGGGGGAGCCTTCCACCTTCCACAACACCAGCTCCCTCTCTAGCAAGGCCAGCTTGATTGATTTAACTATTAGAGAGCCACGCTTTATGGCCTGGATGGCAAATGAAATACAGAGGTACCTTGTATAAAGGAATTGATTTGTTCCAAATGAAATAACTGTTATGTTAAGCAAATTTTCCTTTATACAAATGTCCCATAGGAATGCATTGAAAACAGAGTAATCCCTAATCATGACCATTTTATGTTGTATGGATTCACCCCATAGGCGATTCTGTTAAGCAAATTCCCCCTATATCCGGAATTGTTTACGTTGTACAGATTTTATGTTATACAAACCATCTGTTATACGAGGGTCCACTGTACTGTAATAGCAACCTCTTGCATATACTGCCCAAGACTCCAGGACTTGGGCTTCATCCCCTCCCTCCATTGGCTTGTGCCTCTCATCGCCCTTAGCTTTAAATATTGTCAGTAAAATATGTCTGTGAAGATTCTCAGTCATCCAAGTGAGTTGATCTGGAAGCTGAGTTATGGCCACTGGACTTCTTATTCTTGAGAGACTGAAACGTTGCGCTGCTCATCCAAACAGCTCCGTCAGTATGAGGAAAGCGAGTGGCGAGCCCTCCATTTTATAGTTCACTCTGACCTCATGTCACCCTGGCCTGAAAGAGGCTCATAATGGCCATGAATAGGCTCGTTGGGTGGACAATACTATAGGCGCATTAGGTGGACAATGGCCCAAGGCGCATGAAAGTCCCACCTTTACAATCTCCCAACACCCATAAAGTATGAAGTATTTTTGATTTGTCATGCTTCACACCTCCACCAGCAAGGCCATGGCTAACGACTCATACTTTTTATGAGCCTAAAGACACTACAGATTAAAAACAACCTGAAAAATCAGCAGTAGCTGAACACACCCTGAAACAAACTGGACATTAAATCCTCTTCCAAAACACAGAGGTACTGGACAACACTACCAATCACTATATCAGACTACACAGTGAAGCCACTGAAATCCACAAACATAAGCACAGTTTCAACAAAAAATAAAAATGTCCAAAAATCAACAAAGCCTAGCTTCCAGTACTAAAAGCTGCAGAGTGCAAAAAGTCAAAGCTCAATTATTCCCACCCAGGCACAAGCAACAGTGATCAGTTCACACAACAGAACAGCTAATGACACCCATCAACTACCACAGAAGGATTGCTGCTACCCGGATTGCATTGAAACATCTTAATCCCTTCATCACAATACAAGGACTAACACCTATTTTCCTGCATAGGACACGTTTCCTCTTGCCCACAACTTTAAAAACCCCAGTCTCACTCACTCTGTACCCCAGAGTGCAGAGAGAACTCCTAGTTCCCTGAGCTCCTTGTCCTCTGAAGATGCCAGCCACTGAGTCTGGCAAAATGTCAGGAAGAAAAACTTCCAGAACACGGCCAAACAGTCCAAATAACTCACAACTATCAGATCCCAGCCATGAAAGCCTTCAAGAATACAACCATCGTGTACTTGTTGTTTTCCACATTTGTTATTTATTTAAAATATTTCTACCCTGCCTTTCTCTTTGAAAAGGACCCAAGGCGACTTACGACATTAGAAGGGTGATTATACAAAGCTGGAGACCATGAGGGTAGAACAGTTATCAAGAGCATTAAAAACAAAATTCAGTGCCAAGAACAAAAACTTTGAAGAGGCATCTTCTGTCATTAAGAAGCAATATTGCAGTCAACAGCAATAAGCAAACAAGTATATATATGCATATCAGTTTATAAACTGCATATACTGTATAGGTTTGCAGCCTTAATGACCTTAATTCTTCATTTTTCTGTCTGTCTGTGTAGAAGGCAGTTTATAAACTAACACTGTATTTTTACCCTGCCTTTCTACTAAAAAGAAGCCAAGGCAACTTACATCATTAGGGACAATCTTAAAAAACTAAAAAAAGAAAAAGGTAAACATGCAAATGTTTACAAAACAATGAAAGAAATGCCAACTAAAACAATAAACACCGTTAGCTCCTTATCTGTAACGCATCCTTGTGCTATGACACTATACGGGACCAGGGTTGCTTATTTGGGGTGGGCAGATGTTCAGCTGTCTTTCTTCCGTCATATCTTCCTAATTCCTCCATATAATCTGATGTTGCGCAGTTCTGTAGCTTTGGGGCACCTCTGTGATCCAATCTAATTTGGCAGTTACCCCTCCACTGAAGGGGGCATCATAATTTATAATGCTAGTAGCATTAACCCACAAACCAGACAACAGAATTTAATCTGTTCCGAAGGCATGCTCTTAAGTGGAACTACTGTACTGTTAAGTCAGGGTACCTATCTAAAAAATTGAAAAAATAAGTTGAAAACAAAAAATGAAAAAAAAAATGTAAGTTGAGCAGACCATATCTAAAATTTGTAAAGCAACAGTTAAAATGCCAACAATTTTCCGCTCTTAAGTCAAATTTCTCTGAAGTCCAGCTGCTCTTAAGTCAGGGTACCATCATAATAGTTCAAAGCATTATTTAAAACAGATTTAAAAGCAACAACATATAAATCATCCCATTTATTATCCTATTCACGGAAGAAAAGCCTTCCTGAAGAGAAAAGTATTCACCTGCTTGCAGAAGGAAAACAAATACTGCTCCTTCTAGGTCAGCATCTCTACAATTATTCTTATCACTATTGTTATCATCATCGCTATTATTGCTATATCGGTAACACGTTAAAAATAGAGAGCACCGACGGCTTAAAAAGCACACTAAAAGCACACTCGTAATTTCTCAGGCATTCAGATACTGAGAAAAATCCTGCTTGAAAAGAAAGGTCTCTGACTGCTTGGTGGTGGGGGTGGGGGTGGGGGTGTCAGCCTTGTTTATGCTCTTAATTATAACAGGAAATAAACAACCTATTATTGTTCTCCAGACATTCTTGGGCTACCAATCGCCTCATTCCTGTTTGGCACCCATGAAGGACTTCATGGTTGCAAGCCAAAAAAGAAAAGAAAATCGTTGTGTGGGATATGTTTCCCCCCCCCCCCGGAGGTGGGGGGGCGAGGGTTGCCTCCAGTTTTTTGGCATACAATTTTCACTGCTCCTCAAGCTGGAGGTTCTACTTCCCAAAGCTGCACTGGGCACCGCAAGGATCAGCTGCACAACACATTCCCTGCTCCGGTAGAGATGCATGCGATAAAGTAAGACAGGTGGGGCGAAGAATAAAGATGGTCGATTCCCACCTAAGCCGACTAGCCCCCCTCCCTCCTCCTGCAAGGCTGAGGATGATGGGAGCTGGAGTCCCACAAGGTATGTTGGCCCACAAGTTGCCCAGGCCAGGTTCCCATGCACGCGCGCACGCACGCACACAGGATGCAAAACTGCAAATTCCTTCTTGACATCAACTTTCTTTTTTTCCCCTTCTCATCTGCCTTTATAACTTACTTCTGCAAAACGGCGATTCCCTTGCAGCCTCTGCAGAATGATAAAGCGCTCCAAAGTTTTTAAGCAACCTGAGAAGGACAGGGAGACAACAGGGAGGGAGACAGGAAAAGGAATTCAGGGTGATTTGGGTTTTTTTAATTTATTTATGAATTTGTCTTTCTGGGTCTGCTCTAGGCCTGAGAACTTGATGGACTTAACCCATGATTAAGCCATTGGTTGGGAAGGGATCACTCCCAGGTTCCCACAGTCAAAGGAGCAAAATAAATAAATACAAAATATTTTATGCTGCCTGTATTCTGAAAAAAAAAAACCAATGTGGGTTTATTGTACTGTATTTAGATAACTATTCAAATATGAAAAACAAATTAATAACATGATACTAAAAATATTATACCAAAAATATTCGTTCAAAATATTAGTTCAAACCATTATTAAAAACAGATTTAAAAGCTACAACATATAAATCATCCCATTTATTATCCCAGTCACTGAAGAAAAGCCTTCCTGAAGAGAAAAAAATATTAACCTGCTTACAGAAGGAAAGCAAATACTGTACAGTAGGACCCCAGTATCCACTGATTCATTATCCACTGATTCAGTTATCCATGGTTGGCAGAGGAAAAATATTAAACAATTCAGCAGCCACAAAAGCAAGCTATTGTCACAAACAGCAGCCATAAAGCAAGTCAAAGGAGCAAAATAAATAAAAAAAACATGGCAAGGTTCCAGAGCATGCTGGTGCTGCTTAGTGAGGCCGACGCCTCAGGCAGCAGATATTTGGGGGGTGGGGTGGTTTTCATGGAAATGCAGCAAATATTGAGCTGCTTAATCCATGATGGTTGTACTTGTACAGGAAAGAGAAGGCAAGGAGAACTATAATAATATCTCTAATATAGTCTGTCTAAATAATTTCACTGGATTTGAGCACTGGCCTGTTGGATTCAGGGTTTGGGAATATAACTTTTGTGAACCAAGTCTCCAGATCCCCCAGCCAGTATTCTGGGGAATGTAATAGAAAAACAAAGTGTTTCTTCCTTTCCCCCCACCCACAACTCTTTGACTCTGATGCATTGGCATTAACTGATCTGCCTGAAATCATTCTAGCTGAAATTACCATATACTGCATGTTGTTGTTGTTGTTGTTGTTGTTGTTGTTGTTGTTGTTGTTGTTGTTGTTGTTGTTGTTGTTGTTGTTGTTGTTGTTGTGTGCCAGCAAGCTGCCTCTGGCGCATGGCAATCCTATGACCAAGCAACCTCAAACATGCACTGTGCTCCACAGCTCTTAGATTCACCTCTTAGAATCATAGTGTGAACTTGCTTATTGAAAATTAATTTCTATCATTCATCATTAAAGATCTCTAGGCTTATTCCAAACTGTTAACATGTTTTATGGGAAGGCTGCAAAGACAAATCTCTTTCCTCATTTCCTTTGTAGCTTGCACTGTGGCTAAACCACGGAGAAAAGGAGAACTGATCTCTCTGTGTATAACGCCTCACATAGGTACTGTACCTAATTTCCTTTCTTGCTAGAAGTTGTCTAATTGGTGGTCATATTAAATGCTTGACAGGTAGATAGTATGCAATAATGGTATCTTGAGTAAGCAAGGTATAACAATCTTAAATGTTCCAATTTCCTGTGAAATGAGGAAGTTTCTACATGTCGTGCTTGTGTAGAGAGGTACGCATGTCTTTTGAGTAAGGAGATTGCTGACATGTCTCTGTTAAAGTGAAGAGTATAAGTATAGTCTTCTGAACCCCAGAAAGTGTCCTCTCAATGCATTGGTTCAGTTATTGCAATATTATTATTATACTTATTTATTTATTTTTGTTACATTTATATACCGCCCATCTTCCGACGGAACTCTGGGCGGTTAACAGTTTAAAACAGAACAACAAGAAAGGAAAACAATAAAGGCAGTGAGTACCATAAAATGGGGAGGGGCAATACCCTCCACAAGAGGCGACGCGGGCGGCAATAGTTTAAAAAAATAAATAAAAAGGTCGCCATATGCCTCTTTTAAAATGAGGGTTTTCAGAGCCTTTTTAAAGGCGGGCAGGGACTGTGCTAGGCGCAGCTCACTAGGGAGATGATTCCACAACGTGGGGCCCACCACAAAGGCACGGTTACGCGTGAGCGATTTCCGCACCTCTCTGGGTGCGGCCACTCTCAGGGAGCGCACCTGCGCCATTCTCGTGGGCCTGTTCCCAGTTGACGTCTGGGAGATATGCTCCGACAGGTACTCTGGTCCCAAGCCGTGGAGGGTTTTGAAAATCAAAACTAAGACCTTGAACCTTATCCGGAGGACAACGGGTAGCCAATGCAGACGAGCCAGAACTGGGGTGATATGATAGTATCTACGAGCACCCACCCATAAAAAGCCTTTATTCTTGAAAGAACCTGGTGTTCCAATGTTCTATTTGCCAGTCCCATTGCAGTAAAATTACTGTTTGTGAGATGACAATAGAATCTTAGAATCATAGAGTTGGAGGAGACCTCAAAGGCCATCCAGTCCAACCCCCTGAACTCAACCCTGGGGGTTCTCTTCATGAGTCAATTCATTTCACATTTAGGCTTTCCTTTTTCCTGCTGCCTTCCACCTTCTGCAGCATGATGGTCTTTTCCAAAGAATCCTGCTTTGGCAGCATCAGTTTCAGCATTTATTTGCCTTTAGATAGCTCAGGCTTGATTTGATCTAAGGTACACTGATTCATCTTTCAAGCAATCCAGGATGTCCACAAAGTTCTCCACATTTCATGTTAAATAATTTCCCCCCCTTTGTCAGCTTTCTTTAGTGTCCCGCTTTCACATCCATACACAATGCATTTATTCCTGATGTTAAAAAAAAACAGAAACAAAGAGGGTTACATTTATGTACACCTGCTGGTGGTGTTACAAAGAGGGTAACAAAGCAAAGCAAAGTGTTCTGCTTATATACCACCCCATGCCACTTCAAGTAGTCTCTGGGTGGTTTACCGTTTTTTAATTACAGTAATGCAGGCTACACATTGCCCCCCCCCCCCCCGCAGCAAGCTGGGAATTCATTTTACCGACCTCGGAAGGATGGAAGACTGAGTGAACCTTGAGCCTGCTGCGACCTGGAATTGAACCCTGCGTTGTGAGCACAATTTTACCTGCAGTACAGGCATTTAACCACTGCGCCACAGGGCGTTTTAGAAAACATGTTATTTGGTCCTTAGTACATAGTTGCTTGGAGTAGGAACTGGCAAGCCACTCCGATATTCCTGCCAAGAAAACTCCATGGACATGGACTCACGAAGGGTCGGTCATGACTGTAACAACAACAACAACCACACACACACACACACACACACACACACACCCTGCTGTTCTGAATATGCCTCAGCACCTGCAGTGGGTAAAAACGTGCTCTGTAACACATGCACAAACTGCAGTTTTGAACAAAATCTAGTCCTCCCTCCTCATCTCAGAGCTTTAACTATGACTATCTCTGGGGCTAGGAGAGAGTGTATGGCATGTCATCCCAGCCAAGAGGGCCTTCTCGGGGCCTGCCCCCAAGTTAGTGAATACATTACCTTGTTGGCTCCCTTTGTCCTCTCCTTTTAGAGGCATGGAAATCGTGTTTTTTTCCAATCAGGCATTTAATATTGGTATCGTCTGATTCCCTACACTTGCTGCCTCTACAGCCTTTTTTCTATTTGTGTGCGTTTCCAGAATTTTACTCTCTTTGACCTGTTTTTAGACGATTTTTCAACCTTTTTGTGGGTAGTCACTTTTTATTGATCTTGGAAGAGGTAGCCGTGTTAGTCTCTGCCAGCGTAACAGGCCAAATCCAAATAAATAAAACAAAAGACAAGAACATGTGGCACCTTAAGTGTCTCGTCTTTTGTTTGTTTGGATTTTGACTGGTATTTTGTGTAATCTGTGTATCTTGTTTGAATGTTGTGAATGTTTGGATGATCTGAACATAAGAAGAGGCCGGCTGAATCAGACCAAGGGCCCATCTGGGCCAGCTTCCTATATCTCACAGGGGCCCCACTAGATGCCTCTGGGAGCACCAGAGATAACTAGATGCCTGTCCTCTGATGCCACTCTCCTGAGCCTGCCACTTAGAGCTACCCTCCTTTGAAGCTTGGAGATAACATGTATCCCCACCATGGCTTGTCACCTGCAATTGACTTTTCCTCCAGAAATGGGTCCAATCCCCTTTTCAAGGCATCTAGGCCAAATGCCATCACCGCATCCTGAAACAAGCGGTTGCACAGACTAACAGCATGAATTTCCAGTGAGTGTGGGACATAGCTGGTGTTGATTAAGTCCCTACCCTTTGTACATCTGGGAGAAAGACAGCATTAATAAATGATGCAATAAATAAGAAAGTTAAGAGAATCCAGCTTTTGGCAAAAGATGAGGAACAACTTCCCAACTGTTGGGGCAGTACGACAATGGAACCCATGACCTTGGGAGGTGGTGCGTGCTTCCATGCAGGAGGCATCCAAGAGACATTATTGCTTATCTAGATTTCAGTAAGGCCTTTGATAATGTTCCCGTAGTATACTTCAAATAAGTTAGTAGAAACTGGGATAGATAATGCTACTGTGCTACTGTTGGGTGGATTTGTAATTGGTTGATTGATTGCACCCAAAGGGTAATCATAAACGGCTTCTCTTCAGCTTGGAGAGACATGACCAGTGAGATGCCCCAGGGTTCTGCTCTGGGTCCACTACTATTCAATATATTTATTAATGACTTGGAAGAAGGAATAGAAAATATGCTAATTAAATTTGCCAATGATACCAAATTGGGAGGGGTTGCTAATTCCCTAGAAGATAAGATGAAAATCTAAAATGACATTGACAGATTAGAGTGGTGGGCCAAAGGTAATGGAATGGGATTCAACAGAGGGAAATGTAGGGTGCTGAATCTATGTAAAAAGAATAAATTGCACAGATATAGGATGGGAGACACCTGGCTGGAAAATACTGTAGTACCTGTGAAAGGGATCTAGGAGTCTTGGTGGACCACAAATTGAACACGAGTCAGCAGTGTGACGCAGCGGGCTAGAAAGCGAATGCAATTCTTGGTTGCATCAAAATAAGCATAGTGCCTCGATTAAGGGAAGTGATAGTACCACTCTTTTGTGCTCTGGTCAGACCCCACCTAGCATATTGTGTCCAGTTCTGCACATCTCAATTTTAAAAGATGTTGACAACTTCAAACAGGTACAAAGGAGGGCGACCAGGATGGTTGGAGGTCTGGAAGAAATGTCTCACGAAGAACATCTTAGGGAGCTGAGAATATTTAGCCTCTTAGGAAAAGAGATTTAATTTAAACATTAGGAAGAATTTCATGACAGTTATGAGCTGTTTGGCAATGGAATATGCAGCCCCGAGGGGTGGTGGAGTCTCCTTCTTTGGAGGTTTTTAAACAGAGGCTGGATGGCCACCTGTTCGAAAAACTGTGCTGGGAGCTCTTGCATGGCAGGGGGTTGGACTAGAATAGATAGCCCTTGAGGTCTCTTCCAATTCTATGATTCTATGAAATATGCCTCCCAGGTTGTTTGACTGTTCAGTTAAAAATCTGTTTACATTTGAAGAACCCATTGAGTTCATAACACGTGGAGAAAATATAGCACCGGTTGAGCAAAAGAAAGAATAAATATTATTCTTTCTTTCACACAACCTGTGCTATATTTATTAGAGAATCAAGCAACTGGACTGGACAATCCTTATTTCCAATCAGAGCCAAGGTACCAAACCAGCAAACCCTCACAATAAGTCAACACAAATCAGCCTAGAGTTCCTCCTTCCATCCTAAGTGTTTTCGTTTGCCACTAGGGCTTCTACTTTTTAATAATAAATGCATCTGCATTGGTTCAAGCAGTACTATATGGATCTGGCAGCCCTCCCTAAAGTAATCAATGGAGATCAGGTTTTGAAAATTGGCTTTAATTATGTTTTTAAAACAATAGTTTTACCCCTCATACTTGATAAAACACAATTTCCTTTCAAAATCCTTGTTTTCCCTTTCCTTTATTGTTACTTTGTTTCTGAACAAAAGGCTGGAAAACCTACGAGAACGAACGGATTGAAAATCGCAATAAGTTTCCAAGGAAGTATGCAACCACACTTCCTAGGAAACTCGATGGGTACAGAAGAGCTACTTAAGTTGCAAACAAGGCTGCCTGCTAACTTCCCCCTCTCTTCACAAAAACAAATTGGCCTGGGGAATCTTGACTTCCCAGATGTGTCTTCACACACCATGCATGTACATCTCTCCAGTTCTGTAGTCACACCTAGAAAGGCACTACTGTACTGTAAACTCAACAGGGTTTGTGCCACATGCCCCTACTGGCTTAGGCGCACAGCAGAGTGTCCAGGTGAGCTTCCTAAATTTTTGATCGAGGTGTAGCAACAGAAACATAGTTTCTAGAACAAGGCAGGTGATAGTACAGTAACTGGCCATGGTAACTCATGCCCTAGTGACGTCCCAACTGGACTACTATAATGCACTCTGTGTGGGAATTCTTATGAAAAATTTGGTTTCACATTCTCTTTACATCTCTGTAAATTTTGTTGTAAAAATCTCACCCGCTCTTTCATTGCTGTACACATGTCCTCGGCCCTCTTAGGAATTTTAGGTAGGGTAGCTCCATACAATACTTCCTGCGTTTGTACAAGATAATTAATCTCTTTCCAATCTCTTCCCAATAACATTTCTTTAGCTAGAGTCAGGACAACACCCACCTCCACCCTCTGCTTCACCCCTTTAACCTCTACATCTACCCATGCAGTATTATAACATTTAACATCTCCATGTATACATTTAACCTTTATTCCTTCTTTTGGCCTAGCACCTCGGACCTCCCTTATTAATGTGGAATCCAAGGGGGAAAGTAATTTAATTTACTTGGACAACTGTGGTTAAAAAATATCTAGTGATGGTGCCTATAGCAGGACTCAAGGCAGGAAATGAGATTAGGAAAAAAGCTGATATAAAAACATATGGCCAAAGATACAAATCGCCATAGGGGTGTGTGAGTTGGTTTAAGGCAAAAACTATGTACAGTAATCCCCCATTTATTGCGGGGCTTGGGGACCCGACCCAGATGATGGGTTGGGTCAGGACTGGAGGGCCTGTTTGGGGCCACCTACACTTTCCCCAGGCCCTGCCCCAAACGGGCTTCCCCAGAAGTGGTTTTGCGTGATCCTGAAGTCATTACTGGGTTTTTTTGGTAGTTCACCAGAAACCATTTCTGGGACCACTGACAGGTCCGGGAAGCCAGTTTTAGGTTCCAGAAGCAGTTTTTTGTGATCCGGAAGTCACTTCTGTTTTTTTTTTTAATCACTTCCTGTTCCCCAGAAACTACTTCTGGGACCTCTGACAGGTCTGGAAGGCCATCAGAGGCCTGCTCAGGGCAGCACCAGGCCTGGGGTAAGTGCAGGAGGCCCCAAATAGCTTGCCCTAGGAACTCTTGCCCTCATATACTGGAATTCCATGATATACTGGGATCGTTGTACGGCGATGGGATGCCTGTATGCCTGTATGATTAAAACAGTGACCCTGAAAATAAGGGAATTGAGATGAGACCATACATCAGTATTTATTTATTTATTTATTTATTTATTTATTTAATTTTTATAGCACCCATCTAGCCTTAAGGCTACTCTGTTTAGTTTACAGCATAGAACAACAATATAACAAAGTAACACATTTACATACCCAAAATACAAACAACATACTATAAACAAAATATAACTACAGTGGTACCTTGTATAAAGGAATTAATTCGTTCCAAATGAAATTATGTTAGGCAAATTTCCCTTTATACAAATTTCCCGTAAGAATGCATTGAAAACAGAGTAATCCCTAATCATGACCATTTTTATGTTGTACGGATTCGCCCCATAGACAATTCTGTTAAGCAAATTTCCCCTATCTCTGGAATTTTTTATGTTGTACAGATTTTATGTTATACAAACCATTTGTTATACGAGGTTCCACTGCACATAAATCAACAAAAATAAACTAAAATAATACTAACATGAGTAAAAATGACCAGGTGATTGATTAATTAAGAAATGGGGTGGGGGGGAGATAAGTGGCAAAAAGAATAGAAATCAGGAAAGCCCATTTTGTAAAGCCAAGTTATCAATAGTTTTTTAAAAGTTTGAAGCAAAGGTGCCAGGCGAATTTCAGGAGGTAGATGATTCCATAACAGGGGAGCAACCACCAAGAAGGCCTTATTCCTTGTTACAACTTTTTGGGCCTCCCTCCAGGTTGGGACTCCCAGGTGTCCAGCCTGGTTAGCACAGGTGACCTGGGCAGTTCTTCTCTGGTGAGGCACAAGCGGATGCACACGGGGGAGAAGCCGTATGAGTGTGCCACGTGTGGAAAGCACTTCAGAGTCTGATGCAACCTGATCAACCACAAGAGAATCCACACAGGGGACAAGAGGTACAGCTGCTTGGACTGCAGGCAGAGTTTCAGTCAGTGGCTGTTGACTAAACAGCCATTAAAGAGAAGGATGGCCCAACATACAGTAGGAGGGGTAAGAGCTCAGGGCCAGAATCAGCAGTACACCTCCGTTTGAAGGACAGAGGACACTCATTCAAAGATGAGGATGTACACCTATTAGACAGAGGAGAGAGGGGTCAGGGAAGCCATTCATATGAGCATAGAAAACCCCTGCCTCAACAGAGGTGGAGGGCTCAGGCACAGTCTATCTGCCACTTATCAGGCTGTGATTTCAACAATACCCACACAAATCCTTCACCACCAGAGTCACCAGAGCCACCTTAGGCCATTGTTCACCTTAAGGCGGTGTTCCCCAACCCCCGGGCCGCGGACCGGTGCCGGTCCGTGGATCAATCGGCACCGGGCCGCCCGAGGAACTAACCCTAAGCCTAAAAACGGGAGCGGCGACCGTCCCGCTGGACTCCGGAAGGTCCTAGCACCTGTCGATACAGGGGTGGGGTGGGGTGGGGTGGGGCGGCCACGTTCTGCTACGACTCCCTATCGGCGACCCCCCCTTTCCTCCCTGCCCTTGCGCATGCGCGTGCGCGCACCCGCCCGCCTGCCCACGGCCCCATTCTTCTACGCACGGCTTAAATAGGAGGGGAGCGGGCACGGCTGGGTCCAGAGCACTTTGGCTGCCTTATTATTGTTGGGGGGGCGGGAGGGCGGCGCGGTTAGGTGGAGATCCGCTGGAACGGGCGAACAAGAAGAAGAAGAGGAGGAGGGAGGGAGGAGGAGGAGGACATCGCGGGTGGAGGAGAAGACGAAGGCAGGTGGGCGAGTGGTCAGCCTGGATGCCCGCCTGTCATTCCGCAGGGGGGAAGGTGCTTTTTACATTTGCACCCCATGCGGCGAGGGTTCTTTTTTTTGGGGGGGGGAGGACTTTTCCCGCTTTTTTCATCCGGGAAGAGCCTTCCTGGCCTGTCGCCCCCCCCGCCACTGTCGGCTCTTCTTCTCCCCCCCCCCGTCCCTGCTCTGTGGGGCAGGAGGAGCCCCTCCACCACACCCGCCTGCCCTGCGGCTGGAAGCGGCGGCGGCGGGGGGGAGGAGGAGGAGGAGGAAGAGGCGAGCGAAAGGGGGGGTTGAAAGGGGGCACACATCAGGAAAAGCCGGCGACGCAACCTGGATTGGAAGCCGGGAGCGCCCCCCCCCCCGTAGGCCGCTTTGGAGGGCTGCCGGCTGGGTCGTGCACCGCCGCCACCACTTCCATCCCAGGCGGAGAGGAGGTGGGGGACACACACACCGAGGGGTGGGCGTGCGGGGAGAAGCGGGGTTGCGCGCGTGTGCCTTTTGTGTGTGTGACACACTTCTGTCACGCATCCCCTCCCTCCCTCCCTTGCCCGCCCGCCGTCACCGGGCTCAGTTGTGCCTCCGGTACAGTAAGAAGGTTGTGGGGATGGACGTCGTCGGTTGTTGTTGTTGTTGGTGCTGGTGGTGGTGTGTGTGTGTGTGTGTGTGTGTGTGTGAGAGAGAGAGAGAGAGAGAGAGAGAGCAGGGAGTTCTGTTCAGCAA
>JAHTLZ010004203.1:0-16915 GCA_023846285.1 Phrynocephalus versicolor
GAGAGAGAGAGAGAGAGAGAGAGAGAGAGAGAGAGAGAGAGAGAGTCATATTTGTCCTAAAATGCAATGTCTGTATCTATTTGGTATGGATCTCTCTCTCTCTCTCTCTCTCTCAGAAAGAAAGAAAGAAAGAAGGAAGGAAAGAAAGAAAGAAAGAATCTCCATTATTTAAAAACTGTTTTAAATCCCATCAGTGGTAAGAAACACAGACAGCTCTGACATTGGTAGGGGCTGTGGAACACTCTAATTTTTGCATGACATACCCAAACTCTCCACTCTAAGCCCATTCGATAACCTGGCTTCCACAGTCGCAAACAACAACACCAAGGGCATGGAGACAGATACATAGATAAGAATCTGTCTCCATGTACAGGCACAGTTGTGGGTAGCAGAGTGAAAAACTGGAACATGTGTGGAAGGAAGCCATCTACAAAAAACAATGGTTGGCTAGATTAGAACAATGTCTGTCTATCTGCTTGTCTGTCCAAGCAGTTTAAGCTTGCCGTTTGTAGACACTTGCTCTTTTTCTAAAGTAGGCTTGATGATACCTTTATTGGTCACTACTAAAACAAAAAATATAAGCTAAGCTTCGATAGCAACTTGCTATCTTTCTCAAAGCATTGTACCGTACCAAAAATGCAGTCTTGATAGAAGATGTTGTCTAATCAGGCGCTGAGAATCTTTTTGGTGAGATGGAACACACCACACGATGGTATCAGGAAGGAGGCTGGTGTTAAGACTGCTTCAAAGTGCCGGATATGTTTAACACCAAGCATATCAAACAAAGCAGCATAGTCCTTGATCACCCCCCCCCCTCCTCCTTCCCACCCTCAATTTAGGTATATCGAGACTACAAGTCCCTGCTTGCCTTGAGGAAGGGGGGGAAGGTGATACAAAAAGCATGTGTTCTATTTGAAAGTTGGGGGGGGGGGGAAATTAGCAAAACTCACTAGTAGAGATGGGCACGACCAGAAAAAATTATGTTTCGAGTTGTCGTTTGTTGGGACAGGCCCGTTTCAGGTTGTTTCCGTTTGTCGCGGAAATTTCCAAAAATTTGTCGTTTCCGTTTCCGTTTCCGTTTGTCGTTTGGGTTGGGGTTGGGGTAAGTGGGCTCTGGGAGGCACCTCTCTGGGTGCCTCTGAGTTGACCCATAAGGGAAGGGAAGCGTAACGCGTAGCCGCCACGTACCATACATTTACATTATGTTGGTTAGTGTGACAGAGGAACCTCGTCGGCGTTTCTCTGACTCACTAAGAAGGAAAGCATACTGGCGTACTGGCGTACTGGTTACGCTTAGGGAGGGAGTGGGTCTGGAGTTGGAGGCACTTCTCAATGCATCACTCTGACCCACTAAAAAGGGAAGTGTACTTGCGTACGAATCTGGGTTAGGGTTGGGGTTAGAGTAAGGGCTAGGCTTAGGGTAACGGTTAAGGTTAGGGTGGGTTACTGGGATGCACCTCTGGGTGCCTCTGGCCCACTAAGAAGGACGGTGTACTGGCGTATGGGTTAGGGTTAGGGTTAGGGTTGGTGGGCTTTTTATGCCCTCTCTGGCACATCCAGAAGTCTCAGTCAAAACCTGGCCATGCGATTGGTGGAATGGCTCCAAAAATTTGCATGGTCCCATCCCATAGCCAGCCTATCATTGCGCGTGCGCAGGTGTAAAAAAATAAAAATAAAAATAAAATAAAATAAAATCAATGGAGATGTTTTATTGCAAGAAAAACCCACTGCTGCTACTATAAATATTCAGGCATTTAAAATACCTAATTTTCACATGTTTCTGTGGTGCTTTGGTGGGTTTTTGGACTACGATTTTAAAAAAAAGTTGCGGTCGCCATTTTGGATCCCCCCCACCGCATGGCAAATGGAGACGATGAGGATGCCCCCCCCCAGCCTGGTACCAGCAGCCCAGGACAGGAGGGGGGGAGGCCGGGGACCCCCCCAGAAACCACCCCTCTCTGGTAGGTGCCCTCACTGAGGCAGGCATATTTTCACCTGCTTTTATGGCCGGGAATAGGGGTTTTTTTTTAATTTTTAAAACATTTTTTCTGTGCTGCTTGGCATCGCGCGATCGCCACGATGCCATGAACGACAACGACAAATCAGACCCAATTTATCTTTATTGGGTCGGGTTCGAGCTGGAACGGAGTAATTCTCATTATCGTTCCTCGTTAGGTAATGGAAACGACGAATGGAAACGGAAACGAGGATTTCACCGAGTCGTGCCCATGTCTACTCACTAGGAATAATCAGGGCCGGATTAAAAAGAAGCAATTTTACCTAGTGGTTTTTCTGACGTTTTTAAGCAGAGGCTGGATGGCCACCTGTCGGGAGTCCTGTGATGGGAGTTCCTGCATGGCAAGGGGGTTGGACTGGATGGCCCCTGAGGTCTCTTCCAACTCTATGATTCTATGAATTATTATTTATTTATTACCATCATCAATTCATAGACCACCCCAATGCGCTATTATTCTGGTCAATTAACAAAATAAGAACTTAAGCCGAGCAAAACAAAGGGACAATGAAAAAAATCATAAGGCAAAACAAAACACATTAAGTCAGCCAACAAAAACACAAGCAGTGCAACAATCCTGCATCAAGGACGCAAGGCACAAGGGGGGGGGATTCAAAAAGCTGCAAGCGCCACCACAAACTTCAGCCACTGGGGCTACAGAATAGTGTAATCCCAAACCATTATCCCACATGTTTTGTGCTCTATATAGATGTCTATGCGTTAGGAATGCCTTATTGGGAGATAAATGAACTTGACAAAGCTCGGCCATTTTATTAGGGTGATAATAAGCTGTGTGACTGGGTTCCTTTCTAAGACCGGAGCCAAGCGTAACAACGGGTAACTGTGCTTACATTTATCCCTCTTCTACTCCTCTTGTCTTTCTGCTCAGGCTATCTCTTGTACTTTTTTGTTTTTAAATCCATACTATATTTTTTATATTTGTTGGCGATTCATTAGTTTAAACTGCCGTTTTTTTTTGTTAGCAGTGGCTCTAATTTGATATCCTGGCTGTTTGTGCACCACCAGGACAGCAGCTGTTTTCCCCCCACCCCCCCGGGCAGGGCGGAAATGTAATGAATAAATGCATCAATAATAAATAATACGTACAGCCATCCCTTCCTGTTAGTAACGCTGCGAGGCACAGCCTTGCTGTCTCCTTTCATCCAGCCAGCAATTTCCTGCTTCTGGGAGGCTTATGGAAACCTCAGCACTGCTGATGCACTCGCACCCTCCCCCAAGCCAGGCTCCCTGCCTTTTCTCCCCCAACCCTTCATTCCCCTACTCCCCCCCCAAATAAAACCCCACATGTTCCTCCCTCCCCCCCTTAAACTACATGGACCCACCCTCTCCTACTGGCCCACCTACCTTTAACTCTCTGGCCCCAGACACATCCAGCTGCTGCTAAAGGTGAATTGAAAATCCCACTTGCCAGAGGAGGCCAACCGGATGTGGGATGTCGCATTTGTCAAAGGGGGAGCCTTCCACCTTCCACAACACCACCTCCCTCTCTAGCAAGGCCAGCTTGATTGATTTAACTATTAGAGAGCCACGCTTTATGGCCTGGATGGCAAATGAAATACAGAGGTACCTTGTATAAAGGAATTAATTTGTTCCAAATGAAATCATGTTAAGCAAATTTCCCTTTATACAAATTTCCCATAGGATTGCATTGAAAACAGAGTAATCCCTAATCATGACCATTTTATGTTGTACGGATTCACCCCATAGGCGATTCTGTTAAGCAAATTCCCCCTATCTCCGGAATTGTTTACGTTGTACAGATTTTATGTTATACAAACCATCTGTTATACGAGGGTCCACTGTACTGTAATAGCAACCTCTTGCATATATTGCCCAAGACTCCAGGACTTGGGCTCCATCCCCTCCCTCCATTGGCTTGTGCCTCTCATCGCCCTTAGCTTTAAATATTGTCAGTAAAATATGTCTGTGAAAATTCTCAGTCATCCAAGTGAGTTGATCTGGAAGCTGAGTTATGGCCACTGGACTTCTTATTCTTGAGAGACTGAAACGTTGCACTGCTCATCCAAACAGCTCCATCAGTTTGAGAAAAGCAAGTGGTGAGCCCTCCATTTTATAGCTCACTCTGACCTCATGTCACCCTAGCCTGAAAGAGGCTCATAATGGCCATGAATAGGCTCGTTGGGTGGACAATACTATAGGCGCATTAGGTGGACAATGGCCTAAGGCGCATGAAAGTCCCACCTTTACAATCTCCCAACATCCATAAAGTATGAAGTATTTTTGATTTGTCATGCTTCACACCTCCACCAGCAAGGCCATGGCTAAGGACTCATACTTTTTATGAGCCTAAAGACACTGCAGATTAAAAACAACCTGAAAAATCAGCAGTAGCTGAACACACCCTGAAACAAACTGGACATTAAATCCTCTTCCAAAACACAGAGGTACTGGACAACACTACCAATCACTATATCAGACTACACAGTGAAGCCATTGAAATCCACAAACATAAGCACAGTTTCAACAAAAAATAAAAAAGTCCAAAAATCAACAAAGCCTAGCTTCCAGTACTAAAAGCTGCAGAGTGCAAAAAGTCAAAGCTCAATGATTCCCACCCAGCCACAAGCAACAGTGATCAGTTCACACAACAGAACAGCTAATGACACCCATCAACTACACAGAAGGATTGCTGCTACCCGGATTACATTGAAACATCTTAATCCCTTCATCACAATACAAGGACTAACACCTATTTTCCTGCTTAGGACACGTTTCCTCTTTCCCACAACTTAAAAACCCCCAGTCTCACTCACTCTGTACCCCAGAGCGCAGAGAGAACTCCTAGTTCCCTGAGCCCCTTGTCCTCTGAAGATGCCAGCCACAGAGTCTGGCAAAATGTCAGGAAGAAAAACTTCCAGAACACGGCCAAACAGTCCGAATAACTCACAACTATCAGATCCCAGCCATGAAAGCCTTCAAGAATACAACCATTGTGTACTTGTTGTTTTCCACATTTGTTATTTATTTAAAATATTTCTACCCTGCCTTTCTCTTTGAAAAGGACCCAAGGCAACTTACGACATTAGAAGGGCGATTATACAAAGCTGGAGACCATGAGCGTAGAACAGTTATCAAGAGCATTAAAAACAAAATTCAGTGCCAAGAACAAAAACTTTGAAGAGGCATCTTCCATCATTAAGAAGCAATATTGCAGTCAACAGCAATAAGCAAACAAGTATATATATGCATATCAGTTTATAAACTGCATATACTGTATAGGTTTGCAGCCTTAATGACCTTAATTCTTCATTTTTCAGTCTGTCTGTGTAGAAGGCAGTTTATAAACTAACACTGTATTTTTACCCTGCCTTTCTACCAAAAAAAGCCAAGGCAACTTACATCATTAGGGATAATCTTAAAAAACTAAAAAAAAAAAGGTAAATATGCAAATGTTTACAAAACAATGAAAGAAATGCCAACTAAAACAATAAACACCGTTAGCTCAATATCTGTAACGCATCCTTGTGCTATGACACTATACGGGACCAGGGTTGCTTATTTGGGGTGGGCAGATGTTCAGCTGTCTTTCTTCCGTCATACCTTCCTAATTCCTCCATATAATCTGATGTTGCGCAGTTCTGTAGCTTTGGAGCACCTCTGTGATCCAATCTAATTTGGCAGTTACCCCTCCACTGAAGGGGGGCATCATAATTTATAATGCTAGTAGCATTGACCCACAAACCAGACAACAGAATTTAATCTGTTCCGAAGGCATGCTCTTAAGTGGAACTACTGTACTGTTAAGTCGGGGTACCTATCTAAAAAATTGAAAAAATAAGTTAAAAACAAAAAATGAAAAAAAAATGTAAATTGAGCAGACCATATCTAAAATTTGTAAAGCAACAGTTAAAATGCCAACAATTTTCCGCTCTTAAGTCAAATTTCTCTGAAGTCCAGCTGCTCTTAAGTCAGGGTACCATCATAATAGTTCAAAGCATTATTTAAAACAGATTTAAAAGCAACAACATATAAATCATCCCATTTATTATCCTATTCACGGAAGAAAAGCCTTCCTGAAGAGAAAAGTATTCACCTGCTTGCAGAAGGAAAACAAATACTGCTCCTTCTAGGTCAGCATCTCTACAATTATTCTTATCATTATTGTTATCATCATCGCTATTATTGCTATATCGGTAACACGTTAAAAATAGAGAGCACAGACGGTTTAAAAAGCACACTAAAAGCACACTCCTAATTTCTCAGGCATTCAGATACTGAGAAAAATCCTGCTTGAAAAGAAAGGTCTCTGACTGCTTGGGGGTGGGGGTGGGGGTGGGGGTGTCAGCCTTCTTTATGCTCTTAATTATAACAGGAAATAAACAACCTATTATTGTTCTCCAGACATTCTTGGGCTACCAATCGCCTCATTCCTGAGTGGCACCCATGAAGGACTTCTGGGGCATCACCAGGTTGTAAGCCAAAAAAGAAAAGAAAATCGTTGTGTGGGATATGTTTTTTTTTTCCCCGGAGGTGGGGGGGCGAGGGTTGCCTCCAGTTTTTTGGCATACAATTTTCACTGCTCCTCAAGCTGGAGGTTCTACTTCCCAAAGCTGCACTGGGCACCGCAAGGATCACCCTGCTCCGGTAGAGATGCATGCGATAAAGTAAGACAGGTGGGGCGAAGAATAAAGATGGTCGATTCCCACCTAAGCCGACTAGCCCCCCTCCCTCCTCCTGCAAGGCTGAGGATGATGGGAGCTGGAGTCCCACAAGGTATGTTGGCCCACAAGTTGCCCAGGCCAGGTTCCCATGCACGCGCGCACGCACGCACACAGGATGCAAAACTGCAAATTCCTTCTTGACATCAACTTTCTTTTTTTTCCCGTTCTCATCTGCCTTTATAACTTACCTCTGCAAAACGGCGATTCCCTTGCAGCCTCTGCAGAATGATAAAGCGCTCCAAAGTTTTTAAGCAACCTGAGAAGGACAGGGAGACAACAGGGAGGGAGACAGGAAAAGGAATTCAGGGTGATTGGGTTTTTTTTAATTTATTTATGAATTTGTCTTTCTGGGTCTGCTCTAGGCCTGAGAACTTGATGGACTTAACCCATGATTAAGCCATTGGTTGGGAAGGGATCACTCCCAGGTTCCCACAGTCAAAGGAGCAAAATAAATAAATCCAAAATATTTTATGCTGCCTGTATTCTGAAAAAAAAAACCAATGTGGGTTTATTGTACTGTATTTAGATAACTATTCAAATATGAAAAACAAATTAATAACATGATACTAAAAATATTATACCAAAAATATTCGTTCAAAATATTAGTTCAAACCATTATTAAAAACAGATTTAAAAGCTACAACATATAAATCATCCCATTTATTATCCCAGTCACTGAAGAAAAGCCTTCCTGAAGAGAAAAAAATATTAACCTGCTTACAGAAGGAAAGCAAATACTGTACAGTAGGACCCCAGTATCCACTGATTCATTATCCACTGATTCAGTTATCCATGGTTGGCAGAGGAAAAATATTAAACAATTCAGCAGCCACAAAAGCAAGCTATTGTCACAAACAGCAGCCATAAAGCAAGTCAAAGGAGCAAAATAAATAAAAAAAACATGGCAAGGTTCCAGAGCATGCTGGTGCTGCTTAGTGAGGCCGACGCCTCAGGCAGCAGATATTTGGGGGGTGGGGTGGTTTTCATGGAAATGCAGCAAATATTGAGCTGCTTAATCCATGATGGTTGTACTTGTACAGGAAAGAGAAGGCAAGGAGAACTATAATAATATCTCTAATATAGTCTGTCTAAATAATTTCACTGGATTTGAGCACTGGCCTGTTGGATTCAGGGTTTGGGAATATAACTTTTGTGAACCAAGTCTCCAGATCCCCCAGCCAGTATTCTGGGGAATGTAATAGAAAAACAAAGTGTTTCTTCCTTTCCCCCCACCCACAACTCTTTGACTCTGATGCATTGGCATTAACTGATCTGCCTGAAATCATTCTAGCTGAAATTACCATATACTGCATGTTGTTGTTGTTGTTGTTGTTGTTGTTGTTGTTGTTGTTGTTGTTGTTGTTGTTGTTGTTGTTGTTGTTGTTGTTGTTGTGTGCCAGCAAGCTGCCTCTGGCGCATGGCAATCCTATGACCAAGCAACCTCAAACATGCACTGTGCTCCACAGCTCTTAGATTCACCTCTTAGAATCATAGTGTGAACTTGCTTATTGAAAATTAATTTCTATCATTCATCATTAAAGATCTCTAGGCTTATTCCAAACTGTTAACATGTTTTATGGGAAGGCTGCAAAGACAAATCTCTTTCCTCATTTCCTTTGTAGCTTGCACTGTGGCTAAACCACGGAGAAAAGGAGAACTGATCTCTCTGTGTATAACGCCTCACATAGGTACTGTACCTAATTTCCTTTCTTGCTAGAAGTTGTCTAATTGGTGGTCATATTAAATGCTTGACAGGTAGATAGTATGCAATAATGGTATCTTGAGTAAGCAAGGTATAACAATCTTAAATGTTCCAATTTCCTGTGAAATGAGGAAGTTTCTACATGTCGTGCTTGTGTAGAGAGGTACGCATGTCTTTTGAGTAAGGAGATTGCTGACATGTCTCTGTTAAAGTGAAGAGTATAAGTATAGTCTTCTGAACCCCAGAAAGTGTCCTCTCAATGCATTGGTTCAGTTATTGCAATATTATTATTATACTTATTTATTTATTTTTGTTACATTTATATACCGCCCATCTTCCGACGGAACTCTGGGCGGTTAACAGTTTAAAACAGAACAACAAGAAAGGAAAACAATAAAGGCAGTGAGTACCATAAAATGGGGAGGGGCAATACCCTCCACAAGAGGCGACGCGGGCGGCAATAGTTTAAAAAAATAAATAAAAAGGTCGCCATATGCCTCTTTTAAAATGAGGGTTTTCAGAGCCTTTTTAAAGGCGGGCAGGGACTGTGCTAGGCGCAGCTCACTAGGGAGATGATTCCACAACGTGGGGCCCACCACAAAGGCACGGTTACGCGTGAGCGATTTCCGCACCTCTCTGGGTGCGGCCACTCTCAGGGAGCGCACCTGCGCCATTCTCGTGGGCCTGTTCCCAGTTGACGTCTGGGAGATATGCTCCGACAGGTACTCTGGTCCCAAGCCGTGGAGGGTTTTGAAAATCAAAACTAAGACCTTGAACCTTATCCGGAGGACAACGGGTAGCCAATGCAGACGAGCCAGAACTGGGGTGATATGATAGTATCTACGAGCACCCACCCATAAAAAGCCTTTATTCTTGAAAGAACCTGGTGTTCCAATGTTCTATTTGCCAGTCCCATTGCAGTAAAATTACTGTTTGTGAGATGACAATAGAATCTTAGAATCATAGAGTTGGAGGAGACCTCAAAGGCCATCCAGTCCAACCCCCTGAACTCAACCCTGGGGGTTCTCTTCATGAGTCAATTCATTTCACATTTAGGCTTTCCTTTTTCCTGCTGCCTTCCACCTTCTGCAGCATGATGGTCTTTTCCAAAGAATCCTGCTTTGGCAGCATCAGTTTCAGCATTTATTTGCCTTTAGATAGCTCAGGCTTGATTTGATCTAAGGTACACTGATTCATCTTTCAAGCAATCCAGGATGTCCACAAAGTTCTCCACATTTCATGTTAAATAATTTCCCCCCCTTTGTCAGCTTTCTTTAGTGTCCCGCTTTCACATCCATACACAATGCATTTATTCCTGATGTTAAAAAAAAACAGAAACAAAGAGGGTTACATTTATGTACACCTGCTGGTGGTGTTACAAAGAGGGTAACAAAGCAAAGCAAAGTGTTCTGCTTATATACCACCCCATGCCACTTCAAGTAGTCTCTGGGTGGTTTACCGTTTTTTAATTACAGTAATGCAGGCTACACATTGCCCCCCCCCCCCCCGCAGCAAGCTGGGAATTCATTTTACCGACCTCGGAAGGATGGAAGACTGAGTGAACCTTGAGCCTGCTGCGACCTGGAATTGAACCCTGCGTTGTGAGCACAATTTTACCTGCAGTACAGGCATTTAACCACTGCGCCACAGGGCGTTTTAGAAAACATGTTATTTGGTCCTTAGTACATAGTTGCTTGGAGTAGGAACTGGCAAGCCACTCCGATATTCCTGCCAAGAAAACTCCATGGACATGGACTCACGAAGGGTCGGTCATGACTGTAACAACAACAACAACCACACACACACACACACACACACACACACACCCTGCTGTTCTGAATATGCCTCAGCACCTGCAGTGGGTAAAAACGTGCTCTGTAACACATGCACAAACTGCAGTTTTGAACAAAATCTAGTCCTCCCTCCTCATCTCAGAGCTTTAACTATGACTATCTCTGGGGCTAGGAGAGAGTGTATGGCATGTCATCCCAGCCAAGAGGGCCTTCTCGGGGCCTGCCCCCAAGTTAGTGAATACATTACCTTGTTGGCTCCCTTTGTCCTCTCCTTTTAGAGGCATGGAAATCGTGTTTTTTTCCAATCAGGCATTTAATATTGGTATCGTCTGATTCCCTACACTTGCTGCCTCTACAGCCTTTTTTCTATTTGTGTGCGTTTCCAGAATTTTACTCTCTTTGACCTGTTTTTAGACGATTTTTCAACCTTTTTGTGGGTAGTCACTTTTTATTGATCTTGGAAGAGGTAGCCGTGTTAGTCTCTGCCAGCGTAACAGGCCAAATCCAAATAAATAAAACAAAAGACAAGAACATGTGGCACCTTAAGTGTCTCGTCTTTTGTTTGTTTGGATTTTGACTGGTATTTTGTGTAATCTGTGTATCTTGTTTGAATGTTGTGAATGTTTGGATGATCTGAACATAAGAAGAGGCCGGCTGAATCAGACCAAGGGCCCATCTGGGCCAGCTTCCTATATCTCACAGGGGCCCCACTAGATGCCTCTGGGAGCACCAGAGATAACTAGATGCCTGTCCTCTGATGCCACTCTCCTGAGCCTGCCACTTAGAGCTACCCTCCTTTGAAGCTTGGAGATAACATGTATCCCCACCATGGCTTGTCACCTGCAATTGACTTTTCCTCCAGAAATGGGTCCAATCCCCTTTTCAAGGCATCTAGGCCAAATGCCATCACCGCATCCTGAAACAAGCGGTTGCACAGACTAACAGCATGAATTTCCAGTGAGTGTGGGACATAGCTGGTGTTGATTAAGTCCCTACCCTTTGTACATCTGGGAGAAAGACAGCATTAATAAATGATGCAATAAATAAGAAAGTTAAGAGAATCCAGCTTTTGGCAAAAGATGAGGAACAACTTCCCAACTGTTGGGGCAGTACGACAATGGAACCCATGACCTTGGGAGGTGGTGCGTGCTTCCATGCAGGAGGCATCCAAGAGACATTATTGCTTATCTAGATTTCAGTAAGGCCTTTGATAATGTTCCCGTAGTATACTTCAAATAAGTTAGTAGAAACTGGGATAGATAATGCTACTGTGCTACTGTTGGGTGGATTTGTAATTGGTTGATTGATTGCACCCAAAGGGTAATCATAAACGGCTTCTCTTCAGCTTGGAGAGACATGACCAGTGAGATGCCCCAGGGTTCTGCTCTGGGTCCACTACTATTCAATATATTTATTAATGACTTGGAAGAAGGAATAGAAAATATGCTAATTAAATTTGCCAATGATACCAAATTGGGAGGGGTTGCTAATTCCCTAGAAGATAAGATGAAAATCTAAAATGACATTGACAGATTAGAGTGGTGGGCCAAAGGTAATGGAATGGGATTCAACAGAGGGAAATGTAGGGTGCTGAATCTATGTAAAAAGAATAAATTGCACAGATATAGGATGGGAGACACCTGGCTGGAAAATACTGTAGTACCTGTGAAAGGGATCTAGGAGTCTTGGTGGACCACAAATTGAACACGAGTCAGCAGTGTGACGCAGCGGGCTAGAAAGCGAATGCAATTCTTGGTTGCATCAAAATAAGCATAGTGCCTCGATTAAGGGAAGTGATAGTACCACTCTTTTGTGCTCTGGTCAGACCCCACCTAGCATATTGTGTCCAGTTCTGCACATCTCAATTTTAAAAGATGTTGACAACTTCAAACAGGTACAAAGGAGGGCGACCAGGATGGTTGGAGGTCTGGAAGAAATGTCTCACGAAGAACATCTTAGGGAGCTGAGAATATTTAGCCTCTTAGGAAAAGAGATTTAATTTAAACATTAGGAAGAATTTCATGACAGTTATGAGCTGTTTGGCAATGGAATATGCAGCCCCGAGGGGTGGTGGAGTCTCCTTCTTTGGAGGTTTTTAAACAGAGGCTGGATGGCCACCTGTTCGAAAAACTGTGCTGGGAGCTCTTGCATGGCAGGGGGTTGGACTAGAATAGATAGCCCTTGAGGTCTCTTCCAATTCTATGATTCTATGAAATATGCCTCCCAGGTTGTTTGACTGTTCAGTTAAAAATCTGTTTACATTTGAAGAACCCATTGAGTTCATAACACGTGGAGAAAATATAGCACCGGTTGAGCAAAAGAAAGAATAAATATTATTCTTTCTTTCACACAACCTGTGCTATATTTATTAGAGAATCAAGCAACTGGACTGGACAATCCTTATTTCCAATCAGAGCCAAGGTACCAAACCAGCAAACCCTCACAATAAGTCAACACAAATCAGCCTAGAGTTCCTCCTTCCATCCTAAGTGTTTTCGTTTGCCACTAGGGCTTCTACTTTTTAATAATAAATGCATCTGCATTGGTTCAAGCAGTACTATATGGATCTGGCAGCCCTCCCTAAAGTAATCAATGGAGATCAGGTTTTGAAAATTGGCTTTAATTATGTTTTTAAAACAATAGTTTTACCCCTCATACTTGATAAAACACAATTTCCTTTCAAAATCCTTGTTTTCCCTTTCCTTTATTGTTACTTTGTTTCTGAACAAAAGGCTGGAAAACCTACGAGAACGAACGGATTGAAAATCGCAATAAGTTTCCAAGGAAGTATGCAACCACACTTCCTAGGAAACTCGATGGGTACAGAAGAGCTACTTAACAAGTTGCAAACAAGGCTGCTTGCTAACTTCCCCCTCTCTTCACAAAAACAAATTGGCCTGGGGAATCTTGACTTCCCAGATGTGTCTTCACACACCATGCATGTACATCTCTCCAGTTCTGTAGTCACACCTAGAAAGGCACTACTGTACTGTAAACTCAACAGGGTTTGTGCCACATGCCCCTACTGGCTTAGGCGGACAGCAGAGTGTCCAGGTGAGCTTCCTAAATTTTTGATCGAGGTGTAGCAACAGAAACATAGTTTCTAGAACAAGGCAGGTGATAGTAATGTAACTGGCCACGGTAACTCATGCCCTAGTGACATCCCAACTGGACTACTATAATGCACTCTGTGTGGGAATTCTTATGAAAAATTTGGTTTCACGTTCTCTTTACATCTCTGTAAATTTTGTTGTAAAAATCTCACCCGCTCTTTCATTGCTGTACACATGTCCTCGGCCCTCTTAGGAATTTTAGGTAGGGTAGCTCCATACAATACTTCCTGCATTTTACAAGATAATTAATCTCTTTCCAATCTCTTCCCAATAACATTTCTTTAGCTAGAGTCAGGACAACCCCCACCTCCATCCTCTGCTTCACCCCTTTAACCTCCACATCCACCCATGCAGTATTATAACATTTAACATCTCCGTGTATACATTTAACCTTTATTCCTTCTTTTGGCCTAGCACCTCGGACCTCCCTTATTAATGTGGAATCCAAGGGGGAAAGTAATTTAATTTACTTGGACAACTGTGGTTAAAAAATATCTAGTGATGGTGCCTATAGCAGGACTCAAGGCAGGAAATGAGATTAGGAAAAAAGCTGATATAAAAACATATGGCCAAAGATACAAATCGCCATAGGGGTGTGTGAGTTGGTTTAAGGCAAAAACTATGTACAGTAATCCCCCATTTATTGCGGGGGTTGGGGACCCGACCCAGATGATGGGTTGGGTCAGGACTGGAGGGTCTGTTTGGGGCCACCTACACTTCCCCCAGGCCCTGCCCCAAACGGGCTTCCCCAGAAGTGGTTTTGCGTGATCCTGAAGTCATTACTGGGTTTTTTTGGTAGTTCACCAGAAACCATTTCTGGGACCACTGACAGGTCCGGGAAGCCAGTTTTAGGTTCCAGAAGCAGTTTTTTGTGATCCGGAAGTCACTTCTGTTTTTTTTTTTAATCACTTCCTGTTCCCCAGAAACTACTTCTGGGACCTCTGACAGGTCTGGAAGGCCATCAGAGGCCTGCTCAGGGCAGCACCAGGCCTGGGGTAAGTGCAGGAGGCCCCAAATAGCTTGCCCTAGGAACTCTTGCCCTCATATACTGGAATTCCATGATATACTGGGATCGTTGTACGGCGATGGGATGCCTGTATGCCTGTATGATTAAAACAGTGACCCTGAAAATAAGGGAATTGAGATGAGACCATACATCAGTATTTATTTATTTATTTATTTATTTATTTATTTAATTTTTATAGCACCCATCTAGCCTTAAGGCTACTCTGTTTAGTTTACAGCATAGAACAACAATATAACAAAGTAACACATTTACATACCCAAAATACAAACAACATACTATAAACAAAATATAACTACAGTGGTACCTTGTATAAAGGAATTAATTCGTTCCAAATGAAATTATGTTAGGCAAATTTCCCTTTATACAAATTTCCCGTAAGAATGCATTGAAAACAGAGTAATCCCTAATCATGACCATTTTTATGTTGTACGGATTCGCCCCATAGACAATTCTGTTAAGCAAATTTCCCCTATCTCTGGAATTTTTTATGTTGTACAGATTTTATGTTATACAAACCATTTGTTATACGAGGTTCCACTGCACATAAATCAACAAAAATAAACTAAAATAATACTAACATGAGTAAAAATGACCAGGTGATTGATTAATTAAGAAATGGGGTGGGGGGGAGATAAGTGGCAAAAAGAATAGAAATCAGGAAAGCCCATTTTGTAAAGCCAAGTTATCAATAGTTTTTTAAAAGTTTGAAGCAAAGGTGCCAGGCGAATTTCAGGAGGTAGATGATTCCATAACAGGGGAGCAACCACCAAGAAGGCCTTATTCCTTGTTACAACTTTTTGGGCCTCCCTCCAGGTTGGGACTCCCAGGTGTCCAGCCTGGTTAGCACAGGTGACCTGGGCAGTTCTTCTCTGGTGAGGCACAAGCGGATGCACACGGGGGAGAAGCCGTATGAGTGTGCCACGTGTGGAAAGCACTTCAGAGTCTGATGCAACCTGATCAACCACAAGAGAATCCACACAGGGGACAAGAGGTACAGCTGCTTGGACTGCAGGCAGAGTTTCAGTCAGTGGCTGTTGACTAAACAGCCATTAAAGAGAAGGATGGCCCAACATACAGTAGGAGGGGTAAGAGCTCAGGGCCAGAATCAGCAGTACACCTCCGTTTGAAGGACAGAGGACACTCATTCAAAGATGAGGATGTACACCTATTAGACAGAGGAGAGAGGGGTCAGGGAAGCCATTCATATGAGCATAGAAAACCCCTGCCTCAACAGAGGTGGAGGGCTCAGGCACAGTCTATCTGCCACTTATCAGGCTGTGATTTCAACAATACCCACACAAATCCTTCACCACCAGAGTCACCAGAGCCACCTTAGGCCATTGTTCACCTTAAGGCGGTGTTCCCCAACCCCCGGGCCGCGGACCGGTGCCGGTCCGTGGATCAATCGGCACCGGGCCGCCCGAGGAACTAACCCTAAGCCTAAAAACGGGAGCGGCGACCGTCCCGCTGGACTCCGGAAGGTCCTAGCACCTGTCGATACAGGGGTGGGGTGGGGTGGGGTGGGGCGGCCACGTTCTGCTACGACTCCCTATCGGCGACCCCCCCTTTCCTCCCTGCCCTTGCGCATGCGCGTGCGCGCACCCGCCCGCCTGCCCGCGGCCCCATTCTTCTACGCACGGCTTAAATAGGAGGGGAGCGGGCACGGCTGGGTCCAGAGCACTTTGGCTGCCTTATTATTGTTGGGGGGGCGGGAGGGCGGCGCGGTTAGGTGGAGATCCGCTGGAACCGGCGAACAAGAAGAAGAAGAGGAGGAGGGAGGGAGGAGGAGGAGGACATCGCGGGTGGAGGAGAAGACGAAGGCAGGTGGGCGAGTGGTCAGCCTGGATGCCCGCCTGTCATTCCGCAGGGGGGAAGGTGCTTTTTACATTTGCACCCCATGCGGCGAGGGTTCTTTTTTTTGGGGGGGGGAGGACTTTTCCCGCTTTTTTCATCCGGGAAGAGCCTTCCTGGCCTGTCGCCCCCCCCGCCACTGTCGGCTCTTCTTCTCCCCCCCCCCGTCCCTGCTCTGTGGGGCAGGAGGAGCCCCTCCACCACACCCGCCTGCCCTGCGGCTGGAAGCGGCGGCGGCGGGGGGGAGGAGGAGGAGGAGGAAGAGGCGAGCGAAAGGGGGGGTTGAAAGGGGGCACACATCAGGAAAAGCCGGCGACGCAACCTGGATTGGAAGCCGGGAGCGCCCCCCCCCCCGTAGGCCGCTTTGGAGGGCTGCCGGCTGGGTCGTGCACCGCCGCCACCACTTCCATCCCAGGCGGAGAGGAGGTGGGGGACACACACACCGAGGGGTGGGCGTGCGGGGAGAAGCGGGGTTGCGCGCGTGTGCCTTTTGTGTGTGTGACACACTTCTGTCACGCATCCCCTCCCTCCCTCCCTTGCCCGCCCGCCGTCACCGGGCTCAGTTGTGCCTCCGGTACAGTAAGAAGGTTGTGGGGATGGACGTCGTCGGTTGTTGTTGTTGTTGGTGCTGGTGGTGGTGTGTGTGTGTGTGTGTGTGTGTGTGAGAGAGAGAGAGAGAGAGAGAGAGAGAGCAGGGAGTTCTGTTCAGCAA